>JANZLF010000007.1:5466322-5478804 GCA_026546835.1 Erythroxylum foetidum | reverse complement strand
CTGGTTCCTTGAGAGTCGACCCGAGGTTGCATCCTGTATTGCAATCCTTGGTATAAATTTTATTTGACCGGTTTCCAAGGATCAAATCTGAGAATTGAACGATAAGCCGCGATCACTCATCAAAACCCGCTTCTTTGAGACGTTTTATCGACTGTGAGAGGGCTTCGCAACGCCTTGGCACCGGGCGTCAATGATAGAGGCCTACCTGTGCTCGCCATTTCCCACCAAAACCCTAAATTTGAAAATCAATCAGACTGTTGAAGGTTCAAAGAGAGCCAATTTCTCAGTTGCTGTGTTCATTATTGTTGCAAAAAGCTTCATTCGCCTAAACCCATATGCTACTGTCATCCGTCCGCCTCTGGCCGTTTCTCTTCCCTTCTTCTCTTCTTAATCACTTCCAGGTTATTATATTTTCTGATTATCTAAAAGATCTGGTAGAGGTGCATACAATAGCACCGAGTTTGTGTTCAGAGTTGAATCATTAGAATTGAGGTTTCTGTATCTTATGTTCATATTGGTGTTTTTGCATTTTGTGTGCTTTGTGGTTATGCAATTCACGTTATCCATATTTCGAATAGGCAAATGTTCTGTTTTGAGACCAATAAACCTCGAATCATTGGCTTTAGATCACTAGAATATAGGTTTGCATAACCAAGTGGATGTTTCAGGACACTCCATGAGCTATTTAAGGGATCTAATTTGTTTCTGTAAATTTTCCTTGTGACCCATGCATAATGCAGCTGTTTGTTTTGTTCAGATCAAAATATATCCTAAAAACAAACAGTTTCAATGACTGTTTCACAAATGCCTTGCACTGCATTTACATATGCACTAATTAACTGAAATTTTGGATTCTGATTATTTTGTTAAAAAAAAGAATAAGTTAAAGTTTTCTACTTTCGGAATGAGTGATTGATGTCAGTTGATAACAGCTTACTTCATATGTAAACTTTCCTGCGATTTGAAAAGCTAAGAAGCCTAATATGGGATTCATGTGACCTAACAATAATGCCTTTTCTTTATACCTCTCTTTTATGCTTCTACCTAATGCATTTCTTTTTAACTTGATGAGGGCCCTTAATGCCTCTCTTTTATGTCTGTCTTGTATGTTTTCTGACTGCTCAAGTTTTGTTAGTTTAGATTAGTTATCTCAACTTAATTCTTTTTTATTTTCGATTATTATGTATAATCTTTAGGGTAGGATTGTTAATTGAAACTGCAGAGAAATATCAATTTGTGGAGCCTTATACTGATCTTTATTATCTCATCTTTAGCTTTCTTATTTCATATGTTATTTCATTTTTGAATTTTCTTTTCTTAGTGAGTTTTGAGTTTGGATGTTTGATATATTCATGCATAGCAAAGTGGATGGACTTATCATTTATTTCTTGGACGCTCTGCAGTCATTGCAAAGCTAAGCTTTCCAGATGCAGTCATTGCAAAACTGAAGAAGGTCCAGGCGTACTGCTCAAAGCGGTGGAAAAGTTTGTGTTGACGCAAATGAATTTGTCAAAGGTAGCTTTAACTGAAGAGTGGTCAATTTTATTGTTCCACTAATATATCAATTTTAATTGAGGCTAATCTTATTGACCTATCTTCAAAATGCTGAGTTTGACATTAAAAAGGAGACTGTGTGGGCCATCTCAAATGCTACGTATGGTGGTACTCATGAGCAGATCAAGTAAGAAAGTCAATCTAATTTCGTTTATTTTCTTGCTTGAGAATATCTGATAAATTAAGTTGAGTCTAGATACTTCATAATTTAATCTGAGTGCAAAAATGTTTCAGGTTTCTTTTTAGTCAAGGCTGTATTGTGATCTTCTCATCTGCACCGATCCAAGAATTGTGACTGTGTGCTTAGAAGGGTTAGAAAACATCTTGAAGGTAGGGGAGGCTGACAAGAATTTGGGCAACAATGGAGGTATAAACCTTTATGCTCAAATGATTGACGATGCTGAGGGCTTGGAGAAAATCGAAAATCTACAGTCTCATGACAATACAGAGATTTATGAGAAGGCAGTGAAGATTCTTGAGACATATTGGTTGGAGGAAGATGATGAGACAATGCCACCAGGGGATGCGCCCCAATCCGAGTTCCGGTTTGGGAATGAGGTTCCTGCTGTTCCTTCTGGCGGATTCAATTTCAGCTAAATGTAAGTATTGTGATATAATTGTCTGGATCGTCTATACTATACAAATTGAACATAAAGCAGGCGAGAATTTTTTCTTCATTGAATTTTCATGGAGGAGTATCAACTGGGTCTGCCGTTTTAGTGAGTCCTTTTGGGGTTTGTCAAGTGGTCTGGTATGCTTGTGTTACGATTGCTATCGGGTCCAGTTCTGGGTGCAGTTGAAAGCATGCTGGATTCTCGAGGGTCTTTCAGTGACCGAATTGATGTCGGTGCATACAGACAAAGCGATTACTAACACAATAAGTTGAGAAACCCAAGTTCACCTTTCAGTTCAGGGGTGCACATCCCTGGAGATTGGGATCTCTTAGAAACACGTGGAGTCTTTAATGTCTATATATACTAGTTGTGTCCTGACATTGCTCTTCCAACATATGTTGATTTTGGTTCACTAAATCCCATAGTCATGAGGAATAATGAGTGTAACTTTTGATATTGTCAGTGTAAGCGGTTGGTTGCTTTGTATTTTCGGTTTTGGTATTCTTTGCCTGTAAGGGTTGTACTGTGTACACTGATTGGCTTGTTATCCAGAAATCTTGTATTACATAGAAATTTATTGTTAAGAAAAGTGGGTAATTAGAGTTGAGAGCTTACTAATAATCATTCCATCGGACATGAAAATGTCGTTTGAAGAAAAATTTGTGTAGCAGACCTAAGTCACATGAAATCTTAATTGTCATTTACTCGGTTCTATCTAATTTTAGCTGTACATTTCATTTACTCTAGCTCCAGCGCTGAGCTTTGTAGCTCTTGCTTGCACAAATAATCGCAAGAGGGCGATAAAAGCAACCGTAAGGCGTCAATATTGGCACCTGAGGGTACAAGTGAACCATTTTTGTTGCAAAAGGTTGAATTCTACTCAATGGGCTTCCCCCACATTTCGGTCCGAAGAAACAATTGAGAGGATGTAAATCAGGTATTCAGCGACTCGCTAAGGGGGAGGTGAACAACCCACAGGCTTATAAGGAACCTACCTTTAAAATTCACAAGGATCTTAAGAGTGTTGCTCCTATACTGCAAACCGTGAGATTCGAATCTTACATCTTGTTGCAAATTTATCCTTCTAGAATCAACTGAGCTACGTCCAGCCTGCGGGCACAAATGAACCATTTATGACATCGTTTCATGTTTTCCAAGACCAAGTTCGCAGCTTTTCTCTACTTAGAACTGTGCACGAGGGAGTGAGACCAAAGGCTCAACTTTTGATGGGTATCCTCACAACATAAACTGTGGAAGGAAAAACAATACCCATCCCACTTTGATAATTGATCACATTTATGCATAGTTCGGCTTTCCTGTACTTTGTTCTAATATAAGATTACTTTTCATAGCGTATTAATTATTATTAAGATGATTCACATGATTTAGATTCTTCATTTATGTTAGTGTCGACCTTAATTAATGCAGTGTTATCAAACAATTTTAGTATTGGAAAAAGTTAGTAACGACACCACGAACATTTAAAAGAATGAAAGATAATTAATTAAAAATTAATATGATAAAATGGTAAATTTAATTTTAAATTTGTATAAAAATACATTTAAGATGATATTTTAAATTTAATGTATTTGTATAAAATACATTTAAGAGCACCAGCAATTAGAGATGATTACATCTCTTTAAATTTAAACAAGAAAGTTCTAAAGAGTCAAATTGGATGGAAGATATTGCACTTCATGGACTCTATGCTTTTGAATGCTTATTTAATATCTGATGAACTGTAGAAGTTGGTTATAGAATTGCTTTTTGGAGAGGCATTTATCTTGAAAAATGAGATTGTTTATCTCATTCGATGTGGCTATGACCAGGCAAGATAAGGATATACAAAACCACCATTTTATAGTTCTAACTGGATGGATGATTGTTAAGCACCAGGTCTTGATGCTGCTCAAATCATTTGGTGCGTCAATAATCAAGCATTTGATCAGTAGTTCTTTCCAAATTTCCTGGCAAAATTGCATTTGAAGAATAAGTGGTCTAAACATTCTTCAACACTTATGCAGCGTGTACACTATTTGTTGAGATTCAGAAATTTGACAAGTTTATCAACAGTTGGCAGCTTGTTCCTCATGGCAAGCCATAGAGTGATGGAAGCTTATGGATGAAGATGACTGAACCCCACCACCTTAGTCCAAGGCATACATACTATATCACATAATAGAACCCTTTTGCATAATTGGTTGGTAAAAATGCCATTAGAGATATGTTTCCAAATGAATCTGTGTTCATTTGTGTTAATATTGGATTGAATAATCTCATTTTTCATAAAGCTAATAATGGGAACTTGTTTACATATCTCTTTATTCATTAGAGATGCTGTTACAATTGCTTTATGGTGAATCACTGACCTAAAAAGTGAGGCTTAAACCAAATTATCTAAAGGGCCCATAAATAACCAATTATATTGCCAAAAATTGATGGATTCGCCATTTCCTATTATTGCAATGAAGTCAAGTCTGAATCTTTATCTCATCTTGAATATTGCTTTCAAGTAGAAGAGTGATAGTGCTTCACATCCAAACTCCATATACTCCTGTTTTCTATGAAATAATTGTATTTCCATTTGCACGAGAAGGATTGCTTGTCAAAAATGAGTCTCCACAATCTTTCAGTGAGTATGACAATGTTCATGGTTCTAAGAGAAAATATACCACGACCTCCTTGATTTTTGGGATGTAAACTTCACCTTATTTTATTTTGATCCTATTAGGACTTCCATTACTTCCATACCATAGAAAACTGTTGATGTTCTTATAAATAGATTTAATAATGTTGATTGGTAAAGCTATAAGTGTAACCTAATATACTTTGATAAATTTTAGTATGGAGACAATGACTGTAGCTCTACCAGCTATAGAAAGGTGTGTAAAGGTCCAAGTAGAAATTCTGGTGTTGATTTTATCAAATAGGCTATTGAAATCTTTATTGTTTACCATATACAAAGTGATTGGAATGTCGAGGTACCTTATTAGAAAGGTTTGTTGTTTAAAACCTGTTATTGTAGTCAAATTTGAATTTTGGTTTACACTACTCTTTAGATAGGAAAAAAAAAACCACTCTTAAAGCAGTTCACTTATAGACAAACATTATGTTGAAGACCTTATAAGCTTTCATAAGGTTGAAATAGATGTGGCACTTATAGACAAACATTATGTTGAAGACCTTATAAGCTTTCATAAGGTTGAAATAGATGTGGCATCTGCTTTGAGGAGTAACATAAGGTCATCAACAATATAGAGATTGGTGATATGAAGTTTTCTTCATCTAGAGTGATATTTGAATCCCTTGGTTCTTTTAACAATTCTTTTAAGTAATCTGTTGAAAAGTTCCACGACAAATGCAAAGAGTAAGGAGATATAAGATCACCTTGGCAAATTTCCTTGCAACTTTTGAAAAACTTGGCAGGTTGGCCATTTATAAGAATGCTATATGAAGGAGATATGATACATTTCTTAATCCATTGAATGAAAGAAGTTGGAAATGGGTAGCACGTTATGTCTTTGACTTTCATTTCTAGCAATGGGTTTACATAAAAACAATCAAATAGAGCATTCAATCATTCTTACATGACACCCAAATAATAAACATAGGATAATATAATTAATCCCTAAGAGAGATAGAACAACAAACACAATGTAGATATGCTCAAAACATGTCTTCAGCTTCAATTTCAACTTCAAACTGGGTTAGGGAAGCTTAGCTTAGCCGTCCATTAGTTTCCAAAATCTGCATGCTCTGCCCCTTATTTTCCTCTCGACACGATTCATCTTCTTTTTTCCATCAAAATGTCCTATTTATACTAGAAATTAGGTTTCTGGACCAGATTGTGAAAGTTCACAGTCTTGAATCATGAGTCATGGCTGTGCATCCTAAGTCATGGTTGTGACTCTTACACTGCATCTTATACTCTTCATGTTATGGCATTTTCTTATTTCCTCTTTGCTCTAATCCTTCTCCTTATATTCCATGAAGCTAATTAAGTGTGAATTTTGAGAAGACGACTCAAAGAATGTGCTTTTAACTCACTTTAACTCTTATGCATCCAAATTGTACCTAAAACTAAACATGAACCAAAATGAGTTTCTTAAACATTTCATAGAATTAATCATTAGGTGTTATGGAATAAACATACATTCAATTAAGCATATATTAAGTTCCCCCACATTTAGATTTTGATTATCCTCGGGCAAAATGACAAAATCAAAGTCACAAACTAAAATATTTACTTATTTTCCATGTTTTCCAAGAATAGATAGTCATAAGAAAAGAGAAATAAACTTCAAATCCATAGCAAGAACTCAACATTCAATGCTTCTAATCATGACCAATAAACCATCATTTCGTTCAAAAACTGAGCAATCTAATAATATACTTAGACAAGTGTGTAAATAACATTGATCCATAGGTACACTCAACACCATTTATGATTAGGACATTCCGTAACTTTGTATATCATTTCATATGTCCACCACTAAGATTCACATGCATAATCATGAATCAAAGAAATTTTCAATGTTAAAATGTGGGTAAGGTTTAATGTATTTGGATAGTGTAGTGTAAAAGTCATCAAAGCTAGTGAAGCAAAACAACACTCAATATAACATCAAGCGTAAAAACCAACATTCACTCACAACTGTATACATCAACTATGACAAATGTAAAAACGATGTTCCACATCTTAGATTCAAGATCTCACACTATAAACCATATGAAGCATAACCAATTAGAAGGGATCACTCATAAAAATCGATGATAACAATACATTAAAACTATAAGAAGTGATACTTCAAAACAACATCTATGTCATATGCATTATACCCAAATAACCCATTCCATACAACTTTAGTAGGAAAAACTAATAATGAATAACTTTGCAAAACATATGCATTTCGGTCTTGTTTCTTTTATGTAATCATTTTCTCTGTTCTTTTCTTATTCTTCTCTTTTTATTTCTTGTTTTGTCAATAAAAATTGAAAGAAACTACATCAACATTTAGAATTCATTGATAAGAGATCAAAACACATTCCAATCATTAGAACCAACCCATATTATACGCATCCCACACTTATACTTTTGTGCATCCACAATCTTCAATAATTAAAAAATGCTCCGCTAGTTTAAGACTTGGGTAGGACATTTAGTTAGGTTTAAAGCATATAAAGTGGTTAGCGTAAAAAAAGAAAGGCTAATAAAGCTTAAGGGGGCTTAACAAAGGGAAAATCATATAAAAAGGTAGGCTATTTGGCCAATGTAAACTTTGAAACAAAGAATGCTTATATCATTTTTCATGTTAATGTTTGTGATAAAAATGTAGTCTTGAATAGAAAATCAAAGCAAAGTTATGATGTTCATTTCATGAGAGTCACACATAAACAGAAGACAATGAGACTGATATGGATGTGTCAGTTTATAAAGATTCAAAATCTCATTGGCTTGTGTCTACCACTAGTCATTACTCTTTTAAAGATAATGTATATTGACCAATCATAAGAGTAAAATACATTCTCAAATTGCCATGGATTTTTCTAGTCAATTTAATCTCTAATCATGACTATATAATCCTAGAAGCAATTACAAAAAGAACAAGTTTGTTTATTATTTGTTTGATTGATCCTCTCTCTTTTTGTTTGAAAATTAAAAAAAAAACGTAAGAAACAAACGATCTTAAAAACACACATGCGCATTTTAACAAATGTGAAATGTAAAGAAAAAGAAACAAACTTCCCTTGGGTTACTTATCAAGAAGGGCCTTTTTTTAATTATCGTTGGTTTGACTCCTTGTTTTTCTCAGCATATGATAAAATTATGATCTTTAGGTGTCACAATGTGTATTTTCTCTACACGACGTTCTTTAGGATAGGGCCTAAGTTGATGAACCCTCATATTCAACATCTTTCTTATCTTTAAACCCTTAATCTTTACTGAGTCCCCTCACTTTTGAAAGATCTCTTCACCCTTTTCTTCCTTTTCCAACTTCTTTGATCTGCTAGGTAAAGGTGAAGGGTTAGTCTTAACAATAATTATGGACTCAGTACTCACCTTCGAGCTAAATGATATATCATTGTCTCCTTCAAGCTCCTTCTCCACTTCTTCTTCACAAGTAATTCCTTGAGTAGTCCTCTCAAGATTCTGAAGCTCATCTCTACTCCATATAGTTTCCACAATAATGTTCCTTGGGTACACCTTGAGTTAAGATGGTTGTGTCTCTTCACTTTGGGATGCTAGGCGGTTGATAGCTATCATCAGCTGACCCATTTGGCTTACCAAGTTCTGGAACTTGTATCATGCTGAAACTGCAAAGTATTAGTAGTAAGAGACATAATTAAATCTTTTAAAGATATACCTGATTTAGAATAAGAGGTTTCTGGTATATGCGAGAATTGTTGTGCTTCCTATAGCTCATCTAGGAAGTAGTTGTGCTCGCTATCCCCTCTATAACTAAACTTCATATGATCACTCCAAACTTGGTTATGGGATTGAGAATATGGTTATGGGGGTTTCGAATAACAAAATAAAAATGAAATTAAACTAACGAAAGCAAATTAAATCAAACAACATAAAAATGAGAAAATTGATGAATGCATTAGGGATACAGTCATTGGCTCAATCTCGTCCTACACACAATTAAACATACTTCTTTGAATCATTATTTTCAAACCTCTCCTGTAACTATTAATCGTAGGTTAATAATAAGTTGCTAAGTCCAGTTTTCCCTTAGGTCGTATTTAGTTTAAACAAGCTCTTTAACTAAACTTAACAGTCTAATAACTTAGAACAAGCTTTTTAAATTTAGTCGGATAGTTGTATTACGAGTTAGGAAAACAGATTAATCAAGTTAACACAAATATAAGCTCGGGTCTTTTAACCTCCGTTAGGTTATCCCTAATGATTCATCAACATTAGTAGTTACTAAGAAATCTCAACACAATGATTACATATTGTATTCAAGATTCTAGCAATGGGTTTACATAAAAACAATCAGATAAAGGACTCAATCATTCTTACACGACACCTAAACAATAAACATATGATAACATAATCAATATATAAGATAAATGTAACACCCAAATACCCCCATGAGGATGTACAGATGCCACACAAAATAATCCTAAAACATACCAAGATATTCTAGAAATTCATTGAAAATAAGAAAACATACTTCCACATTCATACTTTGCTGAGTTATATACAGAACATCATGTTCATATTGTACTCATCATATACATGCCTTGTATACAAACCTATCCTGTATTACAGTTATTACAAACCATTTATACAAAATACAATATGACGCAATACACTGAAATACAACTTAAAACTTAAACATAACAATTTCCAAAATCATATCAAATCCTTCATTGGCCATTGCGATTGTCCCAGCCTTAAGACTTCTTATCAGAACCTACACAGAGGCAAAACCACCATGCTAAGCATATAGCTTAGTGGGGAATAACTAAACATGATACATAATGGTGACTATTTCTAATAGACGACTAACATTCACATATATTGAATCAGGTCATATCATAAGCAATCTTTAATTGTTCATATTAAAGAGCAATCCAAACATTATTTGTCTCAGAAAAGAATGTAATTCATCAGTATAGAACATTCTTGCATTAGAACAAAACATATAAGTATCAGAAAAGAATATCATTACTTTAGAACAAAATGTACAAGTCTCAAAACATGATATAATTGTGTTAGAATAGACAAAACTTGTATCAAATTAGAATATATCTTTTATCAAATCAAAACTTATCTTGTATCAGATCAGAACTTATCTTATATCAGATAAGAATATATATCAAAACATAAAACATATTAGTCTGCTAGTCCTTTTTACAAAAGTGGGTAACGGGACTAGAACAAAGGATACCTTTGATTGGTATCTCAGAAACAGAAGAGACTTAAGTCTCTAAAACAGAAGACTTTGAAGTGTCTCAGATCAGAAGACACCGCAATGTCAAGTACAAAAGACATCGAAGTGTCGAGATACAAAAGACACCGAAGTGTCTAATTACTGAAGTAGTTGTAGACCGTTCTAGGCATGCCTATTTACCCACGACTAGGACTTGGCAGTTTTAAGAACAAAACATTTCAGATTTCAGAATCACATGTAAGTTTATGGGTAACCAGAAGCGGACAATATCTATGAGTGAGTGGTTTAAGGCCAAACCAGAAGTGGACAATATCTGTGGGTGGGTGGTCTGAGCTGTTACACTTATATTATGAAGAACTAAGTTTCATATAATTTTTTAAATGTAAATTTCCTTTAATGTTATTACCCTTTTTATTATCCTTATTATATACTTACCTAAGCCTCATTAAAAACGTTGTAAGAAGACCTTTTAATTGTCGTTTCTAGTTTACTTGTAAGTGATAGAGCTATGATTTTATTGCAAGTTTATGGTTAACAATCCTCCTACTTATTGATTTGAGAGTTCCTACACTTTCCACTTTAAACATTTTGAGTGCATTGAGTGAATACTTGGTGAGGGTGAGAAAATTTGTGTTTTTGATTCAAAAAGATTATCTATGTGATTGCTATTGATATTGACTTATGAAAGTTGGTTTTTAGACGAGTTGAATCTAATTATATGTTAATTTGATTAATATGACGTGATGGTTTAGGGTATGAATGGACATGTTGAGCTTAATGAGGGATGGATATTTGTAAGTTTTATCATTTGGATTATGATTTGCTTGAGGGTAACAAAAAAATTAAATGTGGGGGTATTTGAAAAACAATTAATTGACTATATTTTTATAACCCTACTTAATATGTTTTGCTTATTATTTAAGAGTTTTATGATATTTTTGGTAATTATTTTGCTTTAAGTGTGTTTTTAGGTGATAATTGCCTTTATAAACCAAGAGGAGAAGAATTGGGGAAATTATGAGATATAAAATGGAAGATTTGAAGAACCTTAAGAGATATCCGACTATGTACAGGAACAATATAAGCTACTTTGAAAACATGAAACTTCAAAGGTACTGTTTATCATCATATAAAGATACAGGCCTATGTATATGACATATAAAGCTATGTATATAGCCTGCATAAGTTTCTGTAACCTTATAGAGTCGTGATTTAGAGTGGGTTTTAAGAAATGCTAGCTTTTGCTAGAGGCAACTAGAGTCAGATTAGATACTAGAAAAGGAAAGAAGAAGTAGTTTTAAATAGAGGACAAAGAAAATTCTAAGATTACTTTAAGATATTTGATAGAGAGCAACTTTTATCCAAACTTCAAGAAGATTTCATTAGAGATAAAAAGGGAATATAGATTATAGATCAAATCTATATTCTATTATTTTTAATTATTCTTCTAAATATTTGACACTGGATTTGTTTTCTATGTTTAAGAACTAATTTATTTAGAGCCTAAGTTTGATGAACTAGAAATCATAATGAATAGAGTAATATATTATTTTATTCAAAAGTAAGTGAATTGACTAATATATTTTGATTTAATTTTACATTTATATTCATGGACTAATATGTCTGAGATATTAGTTCAATGTTTAATTTCATATAATTAAGATTGAGAAATCCTTTTGCTATAATAGATCTACCATAATTAGAATGAGTTGCAAGTAAACTTAGAGATAAGTCGATATAAATTCTCTGGATTAGCTTTAAACCTAATAGTGAAATTCATGAATCGAGTAACTGAATCTTAAGGGTTTAACTAGAAAGAGATTTCAGTTAATGAACTGAAAGTTAATTGTTAATTGTCTTAAAAAAATGTTAACATACGATAGGAATTTCCTTATCCAATAATCAATAATTTAATTACATAATAAAGGGTTAATGTTTAAGATATCCTAGGGTGATTCATCACTTCGGCACTACTAGCTTAATATTATTTAATCGTAATGCTTTCTTCATCCTATTTCATTCTTGTGTTAAATCATAGTTTAATTTTTTTAATTTTATTTTATATTAAATACACAACCTAATTAAACAATTAGATAATAGAAAACGTGTTGGGTCTTGATTTCTTCTTTCTTATTAAATAAGCATGTTTAAAATTATTTTGAGGTTTAGTTTGCCTAATTCCTTTTAGTTAGAATAATTTGAGGTTTTAATGCTTAGGTGGATGGAAGTTTAATGGAGGGATTAAGAGTTAATTAGAGTTTATGTATGGAGTTAGAAATAAATAAAGAAATAAGATGAGTAAGGTCATTTTGGGTAGATCCTTAGGTTCTTATAGTATAAGGCTAATAAGGAGGGGCAATTTAGTCTTTCTAGTATCATTAAAAGAAGAAGGAAGGAATCTAAAGGCTTG
>JANZLF010000007.1:5403851-5414154 GCA_026546835.1 Erythroxylum foetidum | reverse complement strand
CTCAATCCTAATTCTATAACATAGTAGAATATTAAAAACAATCTTCATAAAAATATTTTAAATTTCTGCAAAGTTTAGGTGCTAAGCCAAATAACCTAAGCACATGTAGATCGATAATTCATAAGCCAAATACATATGAAGCACTTCTTGGTTTTCTTGTAATGAACTGAAAAATATAAAAAAAAAAAGTGAAAAAGAACTTGGATGAAAAAAATTAGAAAACGTGACAAAAGTATAAACAAAACATATCTCTTTCTATCAATGCTCTAACCTTCGAAATTACAATTTATATATTGTGACATAGAAGTTTGGTGCGACAAATTTTGTAATGATAAAAGGATTGAAGAATGGTATGTGACAGAGAATGGTATATAACACAAGGGCGAATCACAAATTATGTAATGCGAAGATGAATGAAGAATGGTATGTGACAGAGAAGATTGGTGCGACAACAAAGAAAAGTGTAACACAATTTGCGAAGAGTAGTAAAGAAAGGATAAAATTGGTGCGACAAAGAAGAAAAAGTGTAAAACAAGGAATGGTGTACGGGTAAGTCAATCTCCAAATTAATATAGGACTAATGTTTAGACTTATGTCTTATATGGCTTACAACGTCAATAATTTTAACGTTAACAAAGATACTAAAGTTAGGCTACATTTAAAAAAAATGAAAGCTTGAGAATTTAGTTGTCACTTTCTAAAATTTATACTATAATTACAAAATTGAGTAAATTTTGAAATTTTTTTAGTAATTAACCCAAAATTAAATTAGATATGGAAATACGCAACTCTCACTCATACTTAGTCCAATTATATTCTATATTTTCTAACATAAATTCTGTTCAATTCCATCTTTAATAATCTGCCAAGCATTAAATATCACAATTTAACTCACCCAAACTTGCTCGTGAATCAATCAACTTTTTTTTTCCAAAATCATTTTCAAATATGAACTCAATCTCTACATAATGTAATATATCTTAATTTAAAACTTATATAATCTAACTCAAAATGAGTAGAAAGGTGATACTTAATTAGTCTAAGGTTGAGATTCAAGTGTCTTTTTCTCCTTTTTCAACTTTCTTAAACTTTCTCCCCTAAAACTTGCCTAATTTTGGCCTTATCCTTATTTTGAAACAAAACTTATAAACTCCCACTTGAATCCACACTCAAAGCATCCTTTACCTTTATAAACTCATATATTCCCTCTCCAAGGTTGAAAAACGAAAAAGAAATTAAAGATAAGATAAGGAAATGAGTCTATGTATATATATTTTTTCATAACACAAAATTGGTTTGAATCTGTCTTCATAAAAATTATTATTTTTCACTTAACTTTCTTGAATTACTTCAAAAATATTAAGTAATATTCATTTTGGTACAATACAAAACTAATTCCTTACCTAACTGAATTAAATTCTTAAAATTATAATAATAAACAGTAAGTCCTTATTTAAAAATCTTTATTTTATTACGAAGTATTTAAAAGATTTAATAATTGTGTTGTCTCTTAGGGTAAAACCTTCAATTGAAGAAGAAAATTCAAAATAGAATTGTTGAAGAGAATCAATTTTTGGGGCGGCGCCGCTTCCACTTGCATTACAGAAAGTCTGTCGAGAATCTGAATCCAATGCCTAATCTAAGTGGGTAAAATATATCCGACAGAATTTACTAAAAGGTTCAGAGATTATCTAAAAAATTTAAATTTTAATTAAAAAACTAATTAATTAATTTTAGTTCACAAATATTTATTAATTAATAAATTGATTTTGTAATAAAACTGTAAAATAAAACATGAATTAAAAAATTAAATGACTCGGATTTTTCGATTAAATCAATCCAATCGGCTGATTTTTTTAACCGTTGGTAACAAAAGTCTATATTAAATAGTAAGTTAACGATAAAGGAATTATTATGTTTGAACACAGATTAATTTAGGTGTAAATAACTTAAAGGTATTTTTTTATAATTAAGACACTCTGAAGTCGTTTTGTTGATAAAAAAAAATAATAAAATAAGGATGAATATAAAATTAGTCAAATACTAAATTAAAGTGTGAAGGTTTAAAAATCTCAAGCTCCTAAGTCCTAACCCGGAGTGGACTGGACGGTCGAGTTTGCTGTTGCTAGTCTCCCTCCTCTCTTCCGCGGAAATTAAATTAGAGAGAGAGAGAGAGAGAGAGAGAGGAAAGCTGCAAAAAACCAAAGGAACGTGAAGATGCAGATCTTCGTGAAGACCCTCACCGGCAAGACCATAACTCTGGAGGTTGAGAGTAGCGACACTATCGACAACGTCAAAGCCAAGATTCAGGTCTTTTCTTTTAAAAGCTCTACAAGTGTTATGCTGTTTTCCGCGGCCTTTTCTTTTTACGGGCTTTTAGTTAGCACACATATATACTATTTCTGGATACAGTTACAATTTTTGTATATAATATTGCAATTTCAGTTAGATTTGTTTAAAATCCGAGCGCACCCTAGGATGAATCAAAAGATGAATTTTTTCCCCCCTCAATGCTCAGGTTTTTCCTTCGTTAAGAGAAGGAAAGTGGTTTCCTTCCCTTTGTTGCTTCTTCAAATTGAAAACTTATCTGCTGAACTAAATATTCGCATTCTTATCGAGGCTCATACTGGTCATAATGTTCTTTTGATTGTAAATTGATCATAAAGAAGGCTTAAGCTTTCTCCTTTACAAACTTGGCACATAGTTGTCATGTTGCCTGAGATGCCACTTCTTGATTTTGTTCAATCATGTAGATTGCGAAAAAATTGTGAAGATTGACCCCACTATTGAGTATTTGCGTAACCTAGACAAGTAATTGTAGGGTCTACGATCGCACAATTAACAGTTATCTGCTCATGTATTACCCTAACTAATCTGGCGTCACATTATTGAAGAATTGCTTCTGAATCTATCTAACCTCCATTGAGTTCATCCTAAGAACTACTATGTTACTCTTTCTTGTTTGATTGTAATGTGCGGCACAATTGTTGCTTTTATGGTTTTAGATGCTGTGTATTGCATCATTGCATATTGTAGTACCATCAAAAACGGTTGGAGTTACTCCTTGCAGGACAAAGAAGGAATCCCTCCTGATCAGCAAAGGTTGATTTTTGCTGGTAAACAATTGGAAGATGGGCGAACTCTTGCTGATTACAACATCCAGAAGGAGTCGACCCTTCACCTGGTCTTGAGGCTTAGGGGCGGAACCATGATTAAAGTGAAGACTCTCACTGGTAAGGAAATTGAAATTGACATTGAGCCAACTGATACTATTGATCGGATAAAGGAGCGGGTTGAAGAGAAAGAAGGAATTCCCCCTGTGCAGCAGAGGTATGGTTTTTAGAGTGCTCAATTCCCAGTTCCTCTAAAGGATAGTGTAGCTGTTAAGAAATGCCCAACCCTATTTGGCATTATTCATCTTCATGAAAAGTTTATCGTCTGTTTGTTGTTTTGTTCAGATTTACAACATTGAAAGTACTTGTTATAACATTTTTGTTGAACTGCGCTTCTGTTTTGCAGGCTAATCTATGCTGGCAAGCAGCTTGCAGATGATAAGACAGCTCGTGACTACAATATTGAGGGTGGCTCTGTGCTTCACCTTGTGCTTGCCCTGAGAGGTGGTGGTTTAGTCTTGTCATAGCTGAGTGCTAGAAACTTGATCGGTTAAGGTCTTGGCTTGCAAGTATTTTTGTAAAATAAGGAATAAGACATACAGAGTAGATGTTCCTAACTTCCTTAAATTGTCTTTGGTCTGATCTCTACTTGTGTTGTGCCTGCCACTGGTTGGTTGACCTGGTAGACATTCTACTGCAAGAATGAATATGACAAATTGATATTCTACTTTTCAATAAAACATTCTTACAAGAAAGAGGTGACCTATCTGCAATTCTTCATATCAAAAGCCTAATAAATTGGGATATACAAATAACATAAATTAGTTAATAAACTTTATGTTTTGTTAACCGATATTCAGGGTGTTTAATTCAACCACAAGAAGTCGGCTACCTTCATCATGAGATGTGGTTTTCAGGCTTCAATACACATTGCTGACGAATTTGGTAATTGGAAGGAAACTTAGAGCGATCTGAAGGATTAATTTGGATGCACTCTTTCATGGTTCAATGCATTGTTGTATCGGTGATGCAAGTGTGATAAGTTGCCTTTTAGGATTTGGGTGTTCCCTACACAATGGAACTCTTTCTCTACACAACGGAAAGCGACACTATGACTGTTGTTTCGCGGCAGTGTGCTGCGCTTCGGGTGTTGCCATTTTAATCTTCTCGATGCTTTTGATCAGCTCTTATGTGATACAAAATCTGAGATTTGGTTTGCTTTTTTTGTCCCATCCGATTTTGCAGACTTCTATATTTGCATTTGCTGCTCATAGTTTCTCTCCAACATTTTGTTTTTGTTGCTTGTCTGTTAATCTCGTCTCTATTTGTGTCTCCACTGCTTCTTCGATTTGGGTCATCCAACTCCAGTTCTTGTTAGTTCAGATTTTAGTTTTTATATATGAATCCTAAAAATCGATGTAAACATTGACGCAGAAAGTGGTGGTGAGCTAAACGGTGGCAACACTGTGGTTCGCAGGGAAAGCCTTCAAACCCCAATCTTCGACTTTACTCGCCCACATCTTCATTCTCTCTGTCACTGTATTTCTCTGTCCACTGTCACAAGCGCTTGCCGATATATATTTGTCTCTGTAGCTTAGCTGTTTAAATGGTTCCTCTTTCATTAGCTTTGGGATTTATTTAATAGCATTTGCTTATCTCTCCAGTAACATCAATTTGGTTTTTGTGTTCTTTGTTTTCCCTTTCACTACTCTCTTTGGCTTTTATTTCTGGATCAATGAGTGAGTTTGTTTGTTGTCTACTTTGTTGAGTAACAGGTTTTGGAATAACAACACGAACAAAAATGAACTTTGTTTTAGAGAGATTTTAGGTTTGAGTTGTTGAAGAAAAAGTAGAAAGAAAGAGCTATTAGAGTGTAGAATTTTGATCTTTTTGCTGGTACCAGAAGTGTTTCTTACTAGAGCTCTGCTCTTGCTCATACCAATGCTCCTCCAGCTTTCTAGTGCTTCGTTCATCATTTGTTTTGTCATTAATTTATCTTTTGTGTGGTTGTCAAGTGTTTTGGGTTGTGGATTGTCGTAAATCTCTAGTATTGTGTCGACACTGCTTTGTTCCAGCTTGATTTATTTCTCCTTTCCATTGTTTGTGTTTATTAATTCTTCTTATAACTAGAACTTTAATTCAGGGTTGCATAAATTCACTCGCTTATTATATGGCTTAGCTTTAACTAGGCTTAGAGTTATTGAATAGATTGGGTATTATTGTTGTTTTAGGTCCCTTGCATTTGCTTTCTTCATAAATTTTTCAATGGTTTAATATATGTGTTGGTTTGGCTCTTTGTGTTTATATTTTTCAATATTTTATTTGTTTCATTTTAACTATTCAATACTGGATTTTAGCATTCTGCATAATCCTAAGTGCTAGTAATGGGTAAGATTTTGAGCCAAAGAATTTTTTACTTGCTTGTGGTTGTGTATACTTGTGATGTTCAAACCTTTATAATAATCCTTGGTCACTCTCTCAAGGTATTTTTGAGTCATTCACGGACTTATCTTCTTTAGCTTGTGTTAGGCTTTAAGATAGGAGCGGTGGCTTTGAATATCAATAATAGAACAACCACTAGTCCTTCATTGAGTTTTGGGTCTTAAAGAAAAGAAGATGTTGACAAATTATCGATTGGTTATTGGAACATCAGGAACCTTCCAGGGAAGTCTTTAGAATTAGTGGAGAGTTTAGACAAATATAAGATTCATATAATGTGCATCTAGGAGATAAAGTGAACAGGAGCTAAAACAAAAGAAATTAATGGATTCAAACTTTGGTACTCAAAGGTTTTTCAGATGACATAATGTGGTAGGTATATTGGTTATTAAGGAACTTATGAGTCATGTTATAGGGGTAAAATGATAGGATTATGTCTGTAAAGATTATGGTAAAAGGTGTTATTATCAATGTGGTATATGCATATGTGCCTAAAGTAAGCTTAGACAAATAAATTAAACGTCAATTTTGGGAAGGGTTAGATAAGGTGATTCAGTAGATCCCCTATATAGAAAGTTATTCTAGGAGGAAACTTTAATGGGTCATATAAGGAAAATCTTGGACAGATATCCATGGACTCATAGGGATCTCGGGTACAGGAATAGGAATGATAGTGGGGAGTGCTTTATTGGATCTTGTGGTAACGTTTAAGTTGATACTAACCAATTTTTTCCAAGAAAAATGAGGAACATTTGGTGACTTTTAAGAGTAGAATAATGAAAACTCAATTTGATTACTTCCATGTGAGGCATAGTGATTAACCTTGGTGTAAGGATTGTAAGGTGACACTAAACCTTTGCTTGTCAACTCAGCATAGACTGTTAGTTTTAGATTTTATAATTAAGGGATGGAGGAGGACTAGAAGTCCTGAGAGGTGTACTAAAGTTGAATGGTAGAATCTAAAAGGGGAAATGATGAAGTAATTTAGGGATAGAGTAATATTTAGAGATGAATGGAAATTAGAAGGAGATGCTAACCAAATGTGATAGAGAGCAGAAAATCATTTAAAGAATACAGCTAAAGAGATCTTGGGATTTCTATAGAGCCTAAGGGTAGAAGGTGGAGTTTTACTGGTGAAATCAAGATGTACAAGAAAAAGTTAAAATTAAGAAGGGCACCTATAAAGATTTATTGGATAGTACCACAAAGGTAGAGAGTGACTAATAGAGTAACGTACAAATTGGCTTTAATAAAAGGCAAATAAGATAGTCTTAGTAGCTAAAAGCAGAGCCTACAAGGAATTGTACCAAATATTGGAAACTAAAGATGGAGAAAACGACATTTTTAAGTTGGCGAGAGCTAGGGAAAGATAAATGAGAGAATTAGATCAAGTTTTTTGTATAAGAGATGAAGTAAAATGAATGCTCATAGCTGAAAATAACATCTAGAGAAGATGACAGAGGTATTTCTATATCCTTTTTAATGACGGCATAGAGGACATCTCTTTAGGTGATTATAACATGTCCGAGAGGTTTCGTAACTTGACTTGTTACAGGTAGATTACAAGGGAAGAAATTTAAAGAGCTTTGAAGGAGATAAAAAGCGAAAGGGTAGCAAGACATAATGAGTTACCCATATAGGTGCAGAAGAGCCTAGCAAAGAGGGTATTACTTAGCTAGCCAAGCTTTTGAATGTGACCCTTAAGTCTACCAAAATATCGGATGAGTAAAGACTTAGTACGTTAATTCCTCTATACAAGAACAAAATGTGTATCCAAAATTGTAATAATTATAGAGATATCAAACTACTTAGTTACACTTAAAGTTGTGGAAGAAGGTAATTGAGAAGAGAGTGAGAAAGGATACTCCTATCTTAGAGAACCAGTTTGGCTTCATGTCAAAAAGATCCATAATAGAGGCTTTACATCTCTTAAGAAGATTAATGGAATATTACAAGGAAAGATAGAGTAATCTACACTTAGTTTTATTGATTTGCATAAGGCTTATGAGAGGACACCTAGAAAAATTATGTGGACGTGTTCGGAGGTTACGGGAATTCCTTTAGTTTTATTGATTTGCATAAGGATTATGAGAGGATACCTAGAAAAATCATGTGGAGGTGTTCAGAGGTTACGGGAATTCCTTTGACCTATATATGAGTTATTAGGGATATATATGAAAGGGTAAAGACTAGAGTAAGAACGATAGGAGGAGATACAAAAATTTTCTCTATCAATATTGAGCTACACCAAGGCACCTCTTTGAGATCTTTTTTGTTTGCAGTAGCGATTATGAGCTATACAAGAATATTCAACGATGTGTGCCTTAGTGTATGTTGTTTACTGATCATATTGTCTTAGTGGATGAGACAAACGAAAGTGTTAATATCAAGCTAGAACTTTAGAAGGACACGTTAGAGTCGAAGGATTTTAAATTTAGTAGAACTAAAACTAAGTACTTAGATTGTAGCTTTTCAGGTCAAAGGATGGTTTCTGATATAGAGGTAAAGATTAGTTTAGAAGTTATACCACTGAAAATTGTGTTCTAAATACCTAGGGTTTATCATCCATAGTAATGGAGAGATCGATGAAGATATAATCTACTATATCATATTAGGATGGCTTAAATAGAGAAGTAAATTAAGATTTTATGTGACAAGAAGATACTATTCAAACTCAAAGGTAAATTCTATCGTTTAATGATTAGGTTGATCATACTTTATAGGGCATAATGTTGGCTCATCAAACATAGTCATAAGCTAATGGTAGCGGAGATGAGGATGCTCTGTTAGATGTGTAATCTTATTGAAGAGATAAGGTTAAGAATGTATAGGTAGAAGACAAATTAAAGGTGACTAGTATTATTGATAAATTAAGATAGACAAGGCTCAGGCAATTCGAACATTTTAAAAGGAGACACCCTAATGCTCTAGTGAGAAGATGTAAAAAAAAATACTTAGAGACTGCAAGAGGAAAAAAGAAAAGCCGAAAAAGATCTGGGAGAAGTGATCAAGAATGATATGACTTTGCTAGAACTTACTAAAGATATAACCTATAATAAAAATTTTTAGCATACTAAGATACAAATTAAGGATCTCACTTAGAGAGGTCTTTCTCATTCACTTAAGGTTTTTTTAAACATTTTTCTTTGAGTCTTTCATTTTATAGTTAACTAGGTTTTTTGTTATTAAGTAGTACTTCCCTCCTTGTTTTTAGTCTAATTTCTTTTCTTGTAATGGATGATTTAATTTATTTTTGTACTTATCTTTTTTCTAGTTAGTGTATTTATTTACTTATTTTATTGTTAATCATTACCATATTATGTATTATCTATTTCATTACATATTTTTTATATTTTTATTCATACGTATTTATTTATATTTTGTACTATCATTATTTTGCATTACATGAGGATCTATAAAAAAAAACCTCTTTTCCTGGTAGGCGTGAGAGCTTGTTTTAATTAGATACAACCTAAGAAAAAGTTAAGGTTAACATAGCTTATTACTAATATACGGTTAATAGTTTCAAAGAGAGGTACGAGATCAATATAATGATTGATTGTGCTGATTCGTGTGAAAGTTGAGATTGAACTGCGAAGTGGATTTGAAATCTATTGGTTAATTATATCACTTTTGTACTATTTGATTTTATTTTCCTTCAATACTTTAATTTTATTTTATTTTATTAATTATCTTCAAGCCGACTTCCTTTCCCAAAATCCTAAACTTTGATTAGTTCCTTACAAAGGCTAGATACACACTTTATGTGGATATGATCTTTGCTCACAACTACTATACATTCATTTGTTCAAAGTTAGATTTTATTTTTTTATGTGTTTGATGGGCATCAATCTAATAGTAAAATTCATAAGATTAATGTAATTGAAGGGGTTTTAACTAGAAAGATATTTTAGTTAATTAACTAAGTCTAATGATCTTTAATTGATTTGCATGATAAAGGAATAATAACCTAAGAAATCTAAAGGGAATTCACTACCTAGGAACTGTTTATTTGATTTGGTCAATCCTCTTATGACCTACGTTATTCTTTATGTTGAACTTTCAATTTAGTTTTATTATTTTAATTAACTCATCACTTTACTTGTCAGTTAGATAATAGAAAAAGACGTAATTACTAATTCTTATAGTCTCTAACTGATCTACACTCATAATTCATAATCACTAGATTATAGTTCGATAGGTGCACTAGAATATGATCACTTCTCTAAAATTGGAAGATGATTAAGTAGTCACTCCGTAAGAGGATCTCTCAAAAGTAGCGTTTAATTACTTTAATTAATCTCTTTGATCCAATGATGATTCAACTTCTTCCAGATCTCTTCTTAATTCTTTCATTCTTAACAAATTATCAGAGCATAGTGGAACATCTCTAGTCTTTCCCTTACTAGATGATGTTGAAAAGGTTATGTTCAATATTAAGCCTAAAGTTGAAGAAAGCTAGAAAACCTCTAATAAATGAAGCTCATGTTGCTTATATTAAGGTAGGTATATTAGTGATAATATACTTAATGCATATGAGCTTTTTAAGAACTCCAAAAGTAAGAAATCTCCTATGTTTTGTGCAATTAAGGTTAACTTTAAAAAAGCCTTTGATTTTCTAAATCCAAGAAATAAATGCAATTTAGGCCTTCGGATTTCCAATTACTCCTTCTGTTTCATAATAAGAGTCATTTTAGATACATTTTAATTATTCAAAATAAGTGTCATTCTTGACTTTGTATGCATGTTTA
>JANZLF010000007.1:5327091-5338254 GCA_026546835.1 Erythroxylum foetidum | reverse complement strand
ACTTTTGGACTTAGGGTTAAGAAGTTATGAAGTTGGGAATACATTCAGTTACTGTTCATATGGCTATGTTACTGTTTTATTGGTCCTTATATGATCAGTACCTTTGAGTGAGTTTTTACCTCTTTTAATGATGTAATTGACTCTTGCATCCTTCATGAAAGTTGTAAAGCATCTTGTTATCTTTCCATTAGGTATAATATGCAATTTTTGGAATTTGGAGTAAGGAGTTATGAGGATTGGAAGAATATAGTATGGTTCATTTTTTTGTTCATATGGCTTGTATGTTTATGATAGCTTTGATGATTAATGTTTGAAATTCATGGTTTTGATGAACTAATTAAAATTTGAGAACTTGATGAGTTGCACTTGGAGTTGAAGGTGTTATGAAGTGTTTAAGCTTTAGAATGAGTGAATTTGTGAAGTGTGCAAGTGTTTATGATGTTAGGTTAAAGATTGGAGGCTTTGGAGAGGCATTGGGGGATTTGGGGAGCCCCAATGTCCGTTAAACATACATGGAAGTCCATTTAATGGACATTCTTAGGTGTAAAAACACCCCTTGGTGCATTTCCGTTTAACGGAAATTCTCGGGTCATTTGGCATCCTTCACTCGATTCATGTCCGTTAAACGGACATGGATGTCTTTTTAACGGACATCTACAAGAAAGATGATGATTTTTGACATAGTTAGAGGTCTAATCTGATTTTTAGGTCTTCATGAGAGTTGTATTTCTAGATGTCTTATTTCTAATGGTCTAAAAAAGAACTCAATCTGATTTCTAAATCAAACGTTATGATGATCGCGCCAAGAGAAGTTCAAATTGACTTAGGGGTGTAAACATGGATTACTCTTTTGGGCATAACTCCCTCATCCGACCTCCAATTGAAGCAATTCTTAGACCATTGGATTCCTAAGACATATATCTTTCTTTCCTTAAAAATTTGTAACCTTTGGAGTTAAATTGAGGAAGTTAACATTAAAGTAAGTGAGAGGTCGGTTAGGAGATCATATTTGGGGTATGAGCCCTTTTAGGCTTTTTAAGCATATCTTGAGTTGTATAACTCTGTTTGAGGTGATTCTTCTTAAAAACAAACTTGAGGCTTAAAGCTACAATTTTTGTGAATAAGTCAACTTATGATTTTAGTGGTAAATTAGTGTACGCTCACCACGAATGTAGAGTTACAGCTAATGACCCTGCAAGGTAATAAGCACAAGGTTCATGATTTTGCAGGTTAAATTCTAGAAACAAGTGTCCTTTCGTGGTGAGGAATCGCTCCCTCGTGGGATGCATATCCAGATGTCACATAGAACATCGGACATGTGTCTCACCAGGGAGGGGTTCCAACATTTGTGGAATTTGAGTTTTGTTAAAGGATAAGTTTTCCAAAAAGGGAAATTGTATTGATTTGTGCAAGTTTGAATGCAATGAAAAAGAAACAAATTTATACGGGTTTTAAGTTGCTTAGATTAAATGTCTAAGGTTTCCAATTGTTTCGGATGTCGGAGTTTCATTTTTGTTCCGCTTCTGATTTGTTCGTATTCAATTCGACTTCGTATTCATTCACATTCCGTTCTTTCATTTGGATCTGATTTGTTCTACGTTTCGTTTTACAGATCGCCTTTCGTTTCGCCCGCTTCATGTTTTGATTGGTCCGACTGTCCGATTCGATTTTGTTTTTTTTGTTTCGCTTTCCATTCCTTTGTTCTTCGTCTCTCTGTTTTCCGGTTGGGGTCCGATCCTGAGATCGGGTCCTAACAGATATGGTATCAGAGCAAGAGTGATAGTATTAAGTTTAAGCAGTTGGGTTTCCGAATTGGGTCCCAATATAAGATATCTACTTTGGATGGACCCCAAACATCATAGTGTATGAGTATAAAAGGAGTCAAACTTTTATTCATACCATATGGAAACGATGCATGATGGCTTTTTGCAAGTTCACAAACTTCACATCGAAGACTAGAAACATCAAGGTTTGTAAATAATCTAGGAAATAACCTTTTAAGATAGCCAAAAGAAGTATGTCCTAGAAATCGATGCCATAACCAAACATCTGAATTCCCTCCTTTTTCTTCTGAACTGTCCACTGCTAATGCCTGATGCAATTTATTTGAGCTGCGTTCCTCTAGATCTAAGTAATACAACTTTCCCCGTTTAGTACCATAACCAATCGTCCGCCTCGTTCGAATGTGAATGTCCTTAAACACACAATACTCAAGCCAAAAAATCACAACACAAGATAAAGTGGCAATAATTTGAGAGACAGACAAAAGATTATAATCCAAAGAGGGTACAACTAGAACAGAATCAAAATTTAAAGTTTTGTTTAGAGACAAGGACCCTTCCCCAATGACAGGAGCTGAGGAACCATTGGCAGTGGAAATAAATTTTTGTGAAGAGGATTTAAGTGGTGAAACCTGTCTAGAATCAGATGTCATATGATCCGTTGCACCGGAGTCAATTATCCACGTACTATTAGAAACAGGTATATATGAATTTAAAGCCTTACCATCGTTACCTCCTGTTGCAACTAAGGCCGAAGATTTTGCAACAGCGACATCTACGTTTATTTCCGTGTTTGTTGTTGCAGCAACAGAGGCTTTATCTGAGTACCTTTTCCTTGAATCACGCGTGTGATCCCACCATTCTGGGTACCCAACAAGTTCGAAACACCGATCTTTTGCATGACCAGATTGATCACAGTAAGTACATTTGAAGGTAGATTTCTTTGATTGATTGGGCTTCACTCGATCTTTTTGGTTGGATTTGTTTCTACTCACGAAGGCTGAAGCTTCACCCTTTTCAAGTTCTGTATTTATGGTTGCATGCCAAATAGATTCACGAAGAACTAGTGAGTAACACTCTTCTAATTCAAGAACTAGCTCCTTTCTCAATGTTTCCCCACGAACTTGTTCAAATTCATTGTCTAAACCAGCAAGAAAAATATGCACCCTTTGCCGTTGAATTGATTTATAATAAGATGTGACATCGTTCTCACTCTCCATAATCACTTTGTCACGATGATCCAATTAACTAAAAATTTTAGTTAGTTCCCCGTAATAAATAGAAAGTGATCTACCATTTTGTTTGGAAGAAAATGCCCTTTGATTCAAAGCAAAAACTTGTAATTCATCAGCTCCATCGTAAAAGGCCTTTGATAGAGCCTTCCAAATATCTCGAGCAGTAGGCAAGCGGATATATCGCTTCATAATATCAGGAGTCATAGACATCAACAACCATCTCTTAACTTTCTGATTATCAGCATACCATTTCTCGTAGCCTTCATCCTTTTCTGTAGGAGGTTGTGACTTTCCTCAGATGAACGAAAGTTTTTCCTTTTCGGCAATATGCATCTCCATGATCTGAGACCACAAATCATAGTTTGTTTCATTGAGAATAATTCCAGCATTAAAGGAGGAATTTTCAGCTTGAACAAGAATCGGAACTGACTTAGTCCCAGAAGTTTCAACTTTTGGTTTGCTCATGGTCCTAAGTCGGAACCTAGAAGCTCTGATACCAAGTTGAAAATAAGAAGAAAGGAATGAATTTTTTACTGAGATGCAGAAATAATATGAATACACGGGTATTTATCAGTATGTTTACAATGATCTTTTAGCAAAATATCCTACAATCAAGCTCCTAATTTATAGTTTCCTATTTTACAAAGAATCAAATCTTTGAAAAACAAATCAAATCTTAAATCCTTCAACACGTATTACCGGTATCGACGACCCTGTTAACAAGTATGGTCGTGGTGATGGAATAGGTGCAGTCGGGAGACGATTGGTAGCAACATCTAGGGAAATTTAATATTACTGTAGAGTTCAACGAGCTTCCAGGTTTTGCTCTTGAAGTGACTCGGGAAATGCTTGAAATCAAGACTGGCAAAGCTCTGGTCGTGAATTTCCCCTTGCAGCTCCACCACACTCCTGATGAGAGTGTTGATATGACCAATCCAAGGGATGATCTGCTTCGAATGGTGAAGTCACTTAATCCCAAGCTAACTATTTTCGTGGAGCAAGAATTGAATATAAACACAACTCCTCTCCTCGCTAGATTTGTAGAAACAGTGGAGTTCTACCTGGCAATGTTTGAGTGCATGGACGTGACGCGGCCGAGGGACCAGAAAGAGCGAATTGGTGTGGAACAGCAGTGCCTAGCTAGGGACATCGTGAACATTATTTCTTGTGAGGGGAAGCAGAGGGTAGAGCGACACGAGCTTCTGGGGAAATGGAAGTCTAGGTTCACAATGGCTGGATTTCGCCGATACCCTTTGAGTTCCTATGTCAACTCTGTGATACGGAGCTTGCTAAGATGCTACTCAGAGCATTACACACTGGTGGAGAAGGATGGAGCTATGTTGTTAGGATGGAAGGATAGGAATTTAATTTTTGCTTCAGCTTGGCGTTAATTCTGGGAAAGATGGACAGATAGGTTTAGCAATAATCACACACTACCATTACGTAGGTGGGGATGTTGCATAGTCTCATAGTGGAAGTGTTAGAACTCCGCAGAATCTGAGGCAGTTATCGTAAAAGTCGCACGTCCTAGTAATGTAATTCAAATTTACGGATTAAAAGTTTCAATTTCCTGAGTAAAAAAAACTCAAAACTAAACAAAAATAAAAGGTTTGCAGATTCCTAAAATAAAGAAAAAATAAATTCTGAATTGTAAGAAACAAAAAGGATGAGAATTTACTCCTCGTGATAAGCAAATTCAACTATAATATATTTTTGATTAAACTTTTTATTAAATAAAGATTTAGTAGTTCAAAACTTTTATTTAGTGGTTCAAAACTTTTATACTCCGAGGTATATTTTAGAATAGAAAATATAATTTTCAATCATGTATTTCAGATGTCGATTACGTATAAAAAGCAAAGGATCTAGTAAATGTCGTATGTTATGTTTATTATAGATTGAAGTCTTAGCCTTGGATTTATATTAATAGAGCTTTTGTCATTGTAGCTTTTTATGTAGATCTTGTCTGTGATGAATTTTTCTAAGAAGCCAAGTTGACCGTTTAGTTGTTATTTAAAAAAGAGTTTTTTAAAAAAAGCTTTATACAGTAGATTGTTTAGTAACATAAAAATAAAAAATATTTTTAATTTTAATTATATTTTATTTTGTAATAAAAATTAGTTATGCATATAAATATTATTTAAAGTATATTAAACAATATATAAAGCACAATATATTAATTATTCTAGCAAATTCTATTCTAGTGAAGCATTTAAGACACCCCAAATCTTTGATTCAAACTTATTTAAAATATTCTTTGTCAAATTATCCATTTTCTCATATCATCATCACTAAAAATAACGTGTCTATATATATAATTAGAATTATAATTTTCCTTTCTGCAACAGTTTTTAACATAGTCAACCTACCTGTGTAGGAAACCGTGAGACTTCACAAATCTTACAAATCTATCAAACCAGGCCCTTGGTAATTATTTTAACCTATATAAATATTTTTTAAGGTTGCATATCCCTTTCTCAAAACTTTCACTAAATCTTAAGAGAGTCTCCATTTAGAAAGGCTTTTTTTTTTTTTTGCATTTAGCTTATGTAAAGACCACTCCAGAATAACTATAATGGAAAGCAACACTCTCAAAATATTCAACTTAGCTACAGGCGAAAAAGTTTATGAATATTCATCACCATAGATTTGAGTAAAACCTTTACTAACCAAGTGTGCCTTATCTCTTTCAAGTAATCCATTAGAATTACACTTTATGATGAATGCCTATTGACATCCAACTAGTGTTTTCCCTTGAGAAGATCTATTTTCCTATATTCTATTCTTTTACAGAGCTCTCATCTCCTCCAAAATTGTATCCCTTCACTTAGGAATATTTAAACCCTCAGGTATATTTTTAGGAATGGAAATACTAGACAACTTAGAAGTGAACACTTGAAATGATTGAAACAAACTTTAATAAAATAAAAAAGTTATGCAAAGGAGATTTAGTACAAGTTCTAGAAACTATTCTAAGAGTAATAGATAAATCTAATGTTTCATCTAACTATGGAACATATATTAGTTCAAAAGGCACTAACTCAATAGAAATAGGCTTAGACTGAGATTTACATTGGTCTTCAATTTTTGGATTTGTCTTTGTATTATTTTTTAAGTATGCTACAAGTTATTTGTTATTTTCTATCATTTTCCTTTTAGTACAACATCTATCCTACCTCACACACATTTCATTCTTTTCCTGAAATTGAATTTGTAATGGCAATGAAGATGGATCATATTTTCATTATTTGAGACATCATTAGCTTTTGAATTAGGATTATAGAAAATATCCACATTATTATCAATAAAAAAAAGAATCTTCACTAGATGTCTCACCTAAAGATGAGGTGAGGAAAATGGGATTTATCTTAAAAAAAGATGATATCTATAAAAAAAGATCTTTTGGACATTTTTACCCTTTTTAAGTCCAAGGCTAGAAAAACATTTTTGTGATATAGGATCAAGTTTTTCTCGATTATTATCATGAATATAAACAAATATAGTACACCCAAACACTTTAAGTGGAAGATCATGAGATAAATAAGGGGAAGGAAAATATTTATTAAATAATTAAGAAAGGTTTGAAATTTGTAAACTTTTAAAGGAATCATATTGATCAAATATGTAGCTGCTAGGACATCATCATCATATAAGTACGTAAAAGTATTAGTTAAAAAAATAAAGATCATGTGATTTGTAATGGATGTTTATTTTTCCTCTTGGCTATTATATTTTGTTATCGGTGTCAATGCATGAACTTTAATGAACAATACCTTTTTCAATAAAAAAATTCCTTAAATCATGTTGAAATACTCTTTTTTATAATCACTTTTAAAGACTTGAGTCTTAGTTTGAAACTCTGGTTAGATCATTTTATAAAATTCTTTAAACACACTCCCAACAATTTATTTCTCTTTACTAAAAATACCCAAGTAATTCTAATATCGTTAGTAGTAAAAGTTATGAACCATATTTTCTAGATATTTTCTATTCTTGAATGACCTCAAATGTTACTATGGATCTTAATGAAGAGTTTTGTGGTCTTATTTGATGATGTTTATCAATTTGAAAAATTTTACATTGAAACGAAAATAGATCTTTATTATTAAAAAAATTAGAAATAAATGTCTTATATAATGCAAAACTTAGATGTTCAAATCTAAAATGTTATAAACCAATTTTATTCTTATTAAGTATTGAAATAGAATTGAGACAATTTTTTTGGATTTTATTTGAGTATATCCATCTTTGAAGAAATTGAGACCTCCAACCTGTATAACATTGCTAATCATCTTCCATGTGTTTAAATCCTAAAATTGACAATTAGATGAAGAAAAAATAGTTCAAAATTTTGATCAATAATTATTTTACTAGTTGATAACGGGTTACAATATAATATAGGAATATGAAAAACATTATAGAGTGTAAGATCAAGGGAAATAATAATTGATCCTTTCCAAGGAACCATCTACTATATTGAATTTTTAATTTCTTAAACAAGGATTATTGGAAGAAATAATTTTTCGACCCTGTGATATGATCTATTGCCCGTAAAATTGATTATCCAAAAAACAAGAAGGATTTTAACTAGAGAAATTTTGAGATGGAAAAAATTTATAGATTTGCTCTATTTTTTCCGTTGTGAATAGCTATGTGCCAGAAGATGCTTCAAGCCTAAATTTAATAGTATTGGTTTAAGAGGTATGGCTGTATCCAAAATTTTTGGGTTTTTTTTATAGATTTTTCAATTTGTTTTCCTGTATATGTGAATCACATTTACAACGATTAAACTAAGGTTTTTTGTTAAATTTCCTTCATCCCTTAGCCTTTGTTCTTTTAAATACAAGTGTAAAACCTTCAACCTTTAATCTGAATTTTTCCAATCATAATTTTCACCTCATATCCTCTCTCCTTACTTCGAGAAGACCTCTTTGATTGAGGGTAGTGGCTTTCTTCCCAAACCTTAACGTCTGACTTCATCTAATTCTTGATTTGATCCTATAAGAAAAATTTAAAGCCTATTATTTTCTTCTTCTTCTTTTGTCAAACACTATGATTTAAACAATATCCAATAATCTTCATAACATAAGTTTAATTCCTACCACATGATTACAAGTTTGTTATAAAATAAAGTAATATTGTGGTCTACTTGCTTAGCTTTCCACAAGTTCATTTTTAGTTTGAAAATTTGAGAAGAACTCTTAATATCTAAATAGATCCCTCTAATTATACGCTATAAATCTTTTGTTATTTGGCAGAAGCATATGTGGTTTTCTAATTACATGGTCCATTGAATTAATTAACCAAGCTATGATCAAAGTATTTTTAGACCTCTATATTGTCATATTTGGATCATTTAAACTCACTCTTGTTATCGCTTCAATTAAATGGCCGAATTTTCTCGTCTTTTTTTCATTTTATGAATGACCAATTTTATTATTTGCACCTATTCCAAGTAATTTTGGCTCTTCAATTTATAGTTCACTAATTGAAATTGCATATTCGAGCCAAGAAGGTCATCGTTACATTGTGCATTTCTCATTGTAACACTAAGAATAATTATAGTCAAACTGTTGACGTCATTGTCAAAGGATGAGGAGTTTCTCCCCTCAACGGTTATCACTAGACGATAGTCTATTTAAGATTGATTTGAATAAAATAATTTTAAAAGAGTTATAGCCTTGATACCATGAAAAAAATTGGAGGAAAAAGTAATTCTTTCTTGATCCTTTATGAATAGTATAGAGAATACATAAGAAAGTACAACCTAATCATCTTAATAAATCAAGGAGAATCCATTTATTTTCTAAGCAATAAAATTCCATTAATTTGGTCACTAATTACTAGCCTTAATCTAACTAATTATCTCTGACATATCAACTAATTAACTCTAGAATATCAACAACTATAAACTTCCAAAACCTAACCAATCAGACATTTGCCTCATGATCTTTTTGGACCATCATGTTATTAAGAGAATTTTATTTTGACATAATGTAGCAATTCGTAAGAATTTTTTTTTATTTTAAAGTTTGATTTAACTAGCTTTACTTTAATTACTTTATATTTTATCTTGACTTGGTACGAGTAATTATTGTATGTGATGGGTTCATCCTGTCAGTCCATATAGTTTGATAGAATTTAAAAAAATTTACTATTATATTTTAATTTTATGAAATGATTTTGATACTAATAAATATGGTTTTTGATATAAATAATTGAATTGAAACTCATATAAGGTTGTAATTTATCAATATTGTCAAAAAGTGGATTAAATGTGAAAATTTGGGCAAAGTAAAAAATTTTCTTGAAACTAATACCACTAATTTAAAACAATGACACAATTCTAATCATCTCGATATTGAGTTATGAAATTTAGATGAAGATTACAAATCCTAGGAGAAAATCTGTATCTATATTAACTTCCTTTTTTTTACATCAAAACTTCCTTTTTCTGGACTAAGAAAAATCTTCTTCCAAAAGTTATAAGCGTTTACTTCTATTTAAAAATATAATAAACTCCATTGGGAACTTAAATAAACATATTTGATGAAGCATGTAGATAGAAGAACCTTAAAATGACATGCAAGGGGTTCAAAAAAGAGAAAGAATAATTGAATCCATTTAAAATATTGTTCTTTGAAGTTTTAATTTGTATAACTAATATATGAAAGACAATAGCATATGACAAAATTATTAATCATAAATAAGAATATTATTTTAGAATTTCCAAGAGTAAAGTATCTCTTATGTAATAATTTCTAGAAAGAAATAATCACTATATATACTTGTTAATGCCAGAGCAAATTGTGATAGAAAATTTGAATCTTATTAAAAAAAATTAATTTAAATAGGTTGAAGTTATTACTATCCTAATAAAGACCTATAATTGGAAGTATTGAATTACTTCAAATTGTTTATCTCTTGGTGCTCCTTAAATCTATTTAATTAATTACTATTATTCAATTATCTTACATTAGGCAAACTCTTATTACTTAATTGATTAACGTTTAGAAAAATCGATTGTAGTTATAATTTATGGTTGATATTTTCTGAATGAAGTTCTATGATTTATGTGTACATATTGCTTTAATCATATCTATGATGTAATTTTATTTAACTAAAATAAATTTTGTTAATAAAGGACTAATGGTTAGATTCCATGATTTTAGCAACAGTAGTTGTTGGATTATACTGCATTTCTAATGAGAATTTTCATATTTTTGCAAGATATTGACAATGTTTTCTTTAATTTTATTGTTATGAGATTTTGATATTATTTTTTAATTTAAGTGATTTTTTTTAAATTTCATATTCCATTGATTTTTTATTTCATATTTTATATTATTTATAAAAGTCCAATAATTGTTTTATTTACAATATTAATTTATTAATAGTTATTTGAAATTTATTTAATTATTGATTGATCCTTATATTATGTTTCTAGTAGCATCTACTTATCTGGGTCTTAACACAATTATTAGGAACATTATACTTCAATCTAAAATTTAAAATAATATATTATACGACTTTATTTTTCTATTAAAATTACTTTCTTTTTATCTTTCATGTTAATATAGGGTAACTTTGTTTATACATTTCTAACATTCAAAAAAAGGGTTGAACTACTTCAGAGTAACTCCTCAAACTATAATTAATATAAGACATTTTCACTCTTTATTTAAAATCATGATTATTGATATTTAAATTATGAAAGAATATAAACAAAATTTAATTTTAAATTATACACAACTTGAAATATTATATTTAAACTTTAATCATCATCATCATCATCATCATCATCACTACTACTTTTTTTTATACTAGTTAACTCTTTTTAAGATTTTTTATAATATTACATATACACTTTTAATTTTCAATTAAATTTTCAACTTGCAAAGTAATTTTACTATTTGACTTTCAATACTTCTATTCTAATTCATCACAAAAAAAATGTGCTAGGAAGAAGTGTTATGATCTGATTTTTAAAATTTTACATTAAATTGGTTCTTTATTATTTTTATATTCATTTTTATTTTTGGTTCAGCCAGATTCTGGCCGAACGGTGCATTGCCGTTTGGCTCCATTGGTTGGCAACTTCCTGTGATTTCAGCTACGTGAATGTACCTGCAAAACAATGGAAGGCA
>JANZLF010000007.1:5258862-5274445 GCA_026546835.1 Erythroxylum foetidum | reverse complement strand
ACCAACTAGGTTACTCACCTGCACTTCCGAGCTATAGCCTGGAAGTCCCAGCATATCCGTGGAATTGTTCCATCGGTACCTCTATAACAATCAAATAATCAAACATCACTATTTATGCCAATTTCAATAATCAATCATGCATATGTATCAAATAGATTACGTACTTACATGTTATGACATTCATGATCCTATTCCCGAATTTTCCAAATTCAATCCTCTTTCATTCTAATTTATAGCAATTTCAAATTCTATAATTCAATTGACTCAATTCCCCACTCTCTCTCCAGTCACATTCTAATAAATTTATAATCACTATTCATTGCCACTCGATTCCGATAATCATCGAATTAAATTCCGAATTTCTATCTTATCAATTCAAATTTCTTAGTCTCTAATTTCCAATTAATCACTAAGGAACCAATTCAATTGAAATTAAAATCACAAACACATTACTTGTAACAATCATCTCATAAACACTTAATTTCACTATTCATTTATAGTCCGATCTTGAGAACCATCGAATAAATTCCGAATTTTCATTCCTCTAAATTGAAATTCCTAATCTCAAAAATGACATTAATCCATAGCCAATCCAAATTAAATCCTAAAATTTCTCAATTAACAATCATCTTCACTTTCGAAAAATAGGCGTCCTCGCCGCGACATATGGCCGCTCATCGCAGCGAGTCCTCTTCCTTTCGTCGTGACGCACGCCCTATCTCTCGACGCGGCACAAAATCTTCTGCTCGTCACGATGTGCGCTGCTGCTCGTCGCGACGTGCGGACATAACTCGCTCGCCGCGGCGCACCAATTCACTCGTCGCCAGGTCTGACAGATTTCAGCTTGTCGCGGCGCATAATTCATTTCTTCGTCACGACGTGCACGCTGGGGTGGCTCACCGCGGCGTGTTCTCACTTATACACTTATCACTAAATTTCCAATTTCCACAATTAAGTCGAGAAATGGTCATACATGTATGTACATACATATGCTTGTGCAATAAAAATCATTTACCAATGACTATAAAAACTATGATGCATGTGCAATCAAACATTTGCCTGTACTTAATTCTAACCCGATCCGACTTACCAACATACCCGTCACATCGGTAACGGGATGTTACAAATAATCGCCAAAAATCTCTCATTTAATAGAAAGGTTCGGGGTCCAACAAATGGGCTCCCCTTTCATTTCACTACTTTAAAAAAGTAATGAAAATCTCCCCCACTTATAAGGACAAGCAAGGTTTGCATTCATTTTGATGAAGTCAAACACACTATATATATGTATTGTGGAAATGAATTACCTAGAAAATGGAAACCCTAGTATAGAGAAAAAAAATGAAGATGCATACCAATGACGAAGACTAAGACACACGTAGAAGATGAAGATGGACACCGAAGATGAAGACGAAGTTGGGAACTTGGATACCAAACTGAAAGAGAATAAATCACACTTATGAAGAGGAATACATGATGAAAATGATGATTTACGTCCTGTCTTTAGGTAATTAGGTTTTCAATTTCATAAAGCAACATGGTTTTCGCTTCACCTTTGGTGATTAGTAAAAAATTGTCGTGAAAAGGTCACAAATTTATAAAGCCTTTTATTTATCTCTTTTAAAATATATGATTTGACAATTTTATATAGTGTTCCAAAATTTTCAAACATTTTTAACATGAAGTTTGTAATTCTCATTATATTTTAACATATTCTCTATCAATTCTATTTATATATTGTATGTAATATTTAATTTACATGTTTAATTATATTGCATTAGTTTTATAAATCTTTTCCTTTTGATGCAGAGGCATGGAGACATGTTTCGGAATAAATGTCTCAAGAAAATTGGAATAATTTATGTGATTATTGGACCTCTCCCAAAGTTTAGGTTTGTTTTCTTTCCCTTCACATTTGCTTCAATTAATCTTGTTAGAAGATTTAGTAACTACCTAATCTTTTCTTCTTTATTTAGGAAAAATATGAGAAGGAAAAGGTCAATAGAGAAAAAATGAAAACACCTTACAATCAAGGGTCCGAATCATTTGCAGTCATTCGAAATGAATATGTAAAATCTTTGTTTACAAGTTATAATCATATCAATAAACACTATATTATTTATTGTGCCTTGTACTTTTCTTGCATAAAATAAAATGAGAAGGAACTAAATGGATAAGAGTGTGATAAGATCAAACTATACAAAGGCACTCAATATAAGGTTAAGGGTGGATGTTAGTAGGAACAAAAAATAACTATATAAGTATAAAAATTTGTTTAATTTTTAAGTTTATTTATTTATGTAGTACTAATATTTGCATTGACAATTGGTTTTATTTTTAATTTTAGAATAAGATGTAAGAGTTATTATATAAATCAATGTCTATGGGGAATGAGGTAAATGTAGAAGACATTTGCAATATCGTGTTTGGTACATGTTCTGGTTATATAAAAGGTTTTGGGTTAGGCCTTAAGCCAAATGTTTCAACCCTATCAAAATCTATATACATTCAACATCTTCAAGAGGAAAACAAGACGTTTGAGGCGGAATTACATCATACTTGAGAAAAGTTAGCCAAACATGATAAGTCCCTTAGAAAAATACTTAGCCGGATCATAATAGTAGTGAAGATGAAAGTGAATGGTATTAATTACATCTTTTATTAATTTTTTCTTTTAATTCCTATATGTATTATAATCTACATTTAATATTTTTTATTACAAGAAAATTGCAAATTATTGACAAAAAATTCTTGATAAAATTTTTTGTAGTAAATTAGTGACTAAAATTGCCTTCCCTAGGTAAATTTGTCAGAGAAAGGTATTTTGCAATAAAAAATCCTTCGTTAAAAGAGGAGGGAATTTTTTCTATCAAACTTTGCTGATGGAATTTAGCAACATAAGTGAAAGTTGTCATAAAAATAGGTGTCAATGGTTCCCGGTAAAAATTAGGTATGAAATTTACTGATAAAAAAATTTCCTTGCAAATTTCCCTACGAAAAGGTGATTTTGTAGGTAATTTCCCTACACAAATATATTTCTGTAGGGAGTTTCTCGATTGAAATATATTTTCGTAGGCAATTTCCCTACGGACATTACCTACGAAAATGTGATTATGTAAGAAATTTACCTATGCAATGATATTTCTATAGGGAATCACTTTACTTAAACAAATAAATGTAGACCTCAAAGCTGAGAAATGTTTGAGTGAAATTTCTCTCTCTCTCATTCTAACCCTAAACCGCTCCAAACGTCACCTACCATCTACCACCGTGCTATGAACAAGTCTATTAGCAATAAAAGGATTATTAATGTTGAAGAAATACATAAGCTGAAGTTTGTATCATGGTTTAGAAATCGAATAAGTTACATATTGATTACATATTATGAACATATGAGAATTTATATGTCAGAATAAATTCTAATTTCATTTTGTCATATAGATGATATGGTTACATAACCATAACATGCAAGAAGCGACAATAACATTATATAATTTGGCATATAGGCCTCATATTTGTGGGGAAAAAATATACAAGTTACATTGTTAATAAGGTGAGATTTCACATATAAGATCGAAATAGTTGACTTAGAAGCCAAATTTGTGGGGATGTTGTTGAGGGATGTCATGATGACAATTTATTGACTTTTACGATGTCATCTCTTAAATAATAGAGTTGCACTACCTCAAAGATAAGAATTTTATTCTATTTAAGTGCAAATGGTTTAATCTTACTAACATGAAAGTGAACATGAATATTACATGCACCAATGTTAGTAATACATGGTATGATATGATCCTTTTATCTTGCAAGTCAAGTGAAGCAAGTTTTCTACCTTAATAATATTGTATTGGGTAGCATTTGGAAGGTTGTTCAAAAGTTTCAATACTAAAGTTTCTTCGATTTTTGTGAAAGGGATAATGGTCAATTCAATGAGGATGCAATTGAAGTTTATCAAGAGATTGGATTGGAGTTCAATAATGAAGCCATTCAAATAGAATATGTAGATATTTCATCATTCCATAGGAGAGATATTGATCCTAACATAGTACAACTAGGTGAAGTCCAAGCCAATTTTAACGTACAAATAGATGGAGACTGTACTCGGGATGAATTAAATGACAAAGATGATACTTTGGATGAATATATTAGTGAGAACGAATCCAATGATAGTGTAATTAATGATGATGATTTCAAAATCTTGATAATGATGATTAACTGTAAATAAATTGTTTATATTGTTTGAAATGTTATGTTCATATTTGACTTATGTTGTTTATGTTTAACTTATGTTTATTTAGGATGAATCAATGTGTATTATTGATGTTTTATTTATATTTATGAGGAATGCTGGTTTTTTATTTATGTTTATGCCAAATGTTTAGTTTTGAATTATGTTTGAATTATATTCATGTGGGCTGTTGATGTTTGAGTAAAGATTATACGTTATGTTCGTATTTTAGTTATAGATATTCAATATAATGGGACCTAGTTAAAACAAGGAAAAAAGGTTGGTAACTATCGAAGATGTTCCTCCCCCACAATAACCAAATCAATTTGACCCTATCGATTAACAACCACCGATTTCATCCTCCAATGAAAGCAGTCAACAACAACCTATATCTAACCTTAACTAGTGCTGATGGATCTTCAGGTCTATTATTATTAACCACTTATATTTACATTTATGCTCAAATATATATTTACATGTTTAACGTGTTTTTTCTTATCATTATTCTTTTTTTGTCAAGTTCCAATACTGACATAAGAAAAAGAGGTGGAGGTATCACTAAAGGATCTAAGTTGCAACACATGAATGTTGCAATGAACAACAAGTTGTTTGTGTATATTGACCCTACATAACATCGTCCTATTGATAAGATTCAATCTACAAAATTGTCCAGTGAGTTAGGAGTCGTTGTTAGGAATGAATTACCTTGCCTTCAGTATGCCAAGCAATTGAAGGAAGACAGATTGATACAAAATGCTTTGGAAAAAGTTTTAGTAATTTTTAAATTCATTTTATTATATGTATTATGATTTTACTTATTTAAAGAGTAAGTTAATTTATAAGTGTTGTTCATAGATGAAACTCAATATTGTCGATATCGAGGACCTTAAAGTTTCAAGTTGTGTCAATTCACTGTTGAAACAAAGGGAAAATGATCATTGTTATCGACTTTATAAATACTATAACTCTTTTGTTATGGATGAGGAGGCAAAGATACATGATCCAGAACTGGTGATTCTAGAAAATTGGAGTGAAACATGTGATTATTAGTCCTCTACAAAGGTTAAGGTTTGTCCTCTTTCACTTCATATTTCCTTCCACTAATTTTTTTTACATTTAATGACAATCTCTTCTCTTTATTTAGGAAAAGTTGAGAAAGACAAGGTTAATAGAGTAAAAGTAAAAACTCCTTACAACACTGGCTCAAAATCATCTGTTGTCGTATGAAAAAAATTTGTAAGTGTAATGTTTTGAAGTTATTATTCTATTAGTTAATACAACATAATCTAATGTGTTCCAATTTTTTGATTCATATAATAGAGCTAGACTCAACTTCATGAACCAGAGTATGATAAGATCATACTGTATAAGCTAACACACTACAAGGAAGGTGAAGGCTGGACATCTGACGAGGCACAAAATAATTATATAAGTATAAAAATTTTGATTTTAACGTTTATTTAATTATGTAATACTAAGTAATAATATTTAAATTGCATCTCGATTTTGTTTTTTAAATTGTAGGATAAGATGTAGGAGTTGTTGTAGAGATCATTTTCTGATGGGAATGAGCCTGATTTGGATGACATTTGCAAAGGTATATCATGGTATATCAAAGGTCTTGGGTATGGCCCTAAGCCAATTGGTTGTCACCATCAGCATATGTAACGATGCTTCAAGTGGAGAATCGGTCGCTTAAAGCTCATTTACAATGTAAGGAAGAAAAGTTAGATGATACTCGAGAAAAATTACCACGTAATGAGCAAAAACTAGACCATATTGAAAGAAATTTGACCAAGCTAAAAAAGATGGAGAGTCTCAGTATGTAAGTAGTAGTGATGATGAGGAGTCTTAGTTTGTCAATAAATTGTTTTCTTAAGTTTTGTAATTAACATTTAATCACATGTTTTGGTATAAAATGCATTTCATTTTTAATTATGAAATATTTTTATTTTATTTTATTATTTTATTATTTAAACAATATGTCACCAATAGTAATTACCAAATGTGACTAAATTTTAATTCAAACTATGTTAAAAACAATAACATGAATTAAATTTTTTTTAATAATTATAATTAAATATTAAATTGGTAATAGGGAAATTAAATAAAAAATAAATATTCGTCACTAAAAGTTTTTATCTACAAATATAAAATCGTCACTAAATCTTTTCACCTACGCTTTCAAGAACATCTTTAATAACATTTAGCTACACTTTAATTTTAGTAGCTAAATATATTATGCTACGAAAATTAGTAAATATTATTATTTACGCCCACGTTAACGAAGCTAATTACCTTTACCAAAAAGAATTAATCATGGCAATAAGTGATCTATGACTATTTCTCCTCTCGTCTCATATTCTTATTAGCAATGAAGTGATGAATCTTTTGGGCGACAATTTCTTTAAAACGTCACAAAATTTTTTTTGCTACTAGGATTTTGCGACCATTTGTTTGACGATTTTTTTTGCTAAATACTTTTTGCGACAATTTTGTTTCTTTCTGCGACATTATATTTCGTCGCCAAAACCCTTCTCTATTGTAGTGTAATTATATTGTAGGAATGGTAAGTTGCTTAAATTCAGTGCAATCTGATTAGACCTCGATTCAATATTAATGGTTAAATTTAAGTTAATTAGGTTTCAGTACAAAATTGGGTTAAATAATTAAAAAAACTAAGGCTTTAAGTCGGAATCAATTTTTTGATCTTTATGGTTTAACTTGGTTCTAAAGTTTAATTTAAAAGGAAAAGTCACAAAACATATATTTGTTGAAGTAGACAAGTTCATACCTTGAAAATTTGTTGAAAGAGTAATTATAATAAATTTGGTTTCTTCTCGAGAGAAAGTTGAAACCTTCCCAAAATTGTTGACAAAAAATAGTCAATAAGAAATCTTTATCAATTGATTAGAGAAAGAGTTGATATTAGCTAGATGAGTTAGTGTTAGTGAAGATGAACCTTCACACAAAAGCCAAAGCCTTCTCTCTCTTTCCCATCTTTTTCTTTGTGTTTTTATTATTGCTTCTTTCTTTTAACTAGTATTCTCTCTTTGTTTTGAAATTTTCATTATTGCTTTTGTATCTTAGCTCTATGTATCTTCTCTTTAATCCTTATATTTGTCTTCTCAAATACACTTTTTATTGGTTTTCAATTTTTTACCCTATCTCTTAAAAGAATCACAAGAGCAATGAAAATATGGCAATGACAACTATAGTGACAAAGAAATTTATAAGTTGAGTACTTATATTTTGATGCATTTTTGACTGATATTACACTTTTCTTCTTTAATTATACTCAATAGAATATGATTGAGACTTTCTTACTAGATAAGAAAGCATAAAATCGCACTTGTTTATTCTCTTAACTTCTATTTTATATTACAATTTTATCAATCACATCTTATATAACTCCTAGATTCCTTAAGTGACAACTCTTGCTGAAACATATCTTATATCTTGTTCCTAACCCTGTCTCTAAATTTATGTGATCATAGTTTTGCTCATCTAAATCACCCAAGTTTAGTTAAGTATGACCTACCTGTTGAAAGAGTATTTGTATTCACTATATTTCTGTACATAGGAACAAGGAATGGCTAGGTTTATATACAAAACTTCCTATGACTATTTAGGAAATAATCTAGCTATTAACTATAGGAAATCTCTCAATTATAGGAGAGATTATAGGAGCAAGATCAATCCTAATTAATACAAAATCAATTCTAATAACTCTATTCAACACTACCTTTATAAGACCAAATACATTTGGATTAAAGTAATCTTGAGTTTGCTCTACAAGCCTAACATTAAACAGAGCTTGACTTTATCATTATAGTATGGAAGGCTACAATCATATTCTCAGTGCGTACTTAATAGTTTAGTAAGGGATTTAATATCATTCATCTCTTCAAATATAAAATTACATGTAATAATCACATATATAAAATTGCAATTTAACATGCATCTAATATATATATATATATCAAACATATAGAGCATGCAACTTATGCATTCATAATCAAATTATATGCACACAATATCAATCTTTATTTGATTCTAGTTTATTGATTTTCATAATCTAAATTTTTTAACTTTTTGGATAATTAAATTAGATTAAACTCATTAATTCTTAAATGAATTAAATTCCTATTTCAAATAAAATTTAATTTGAATTGAAATTTTTTTAAAATGTAGTTGGAAACTATTTTCAATTATCTTAACTCCTTTAAAAAATTTAATTGGAAAAAATTTTCAATAAATTATGCTTCTTACTTATTATTATTTAGAAAAAATCCTTCAAAAATTGTATAAATAGCACATTTTAATCCAATTAGAAGTTACAACTTTCCAGAAGATAATTTTGTCTAATTTAGCCTAGATTAATCCAGTTTTTCCTCTAAAGTCAAAACACAATTCCTATCTTTCCTTTTTATAATACATCTCCCTTATATGTAACAACAATTAATATTCAAAATTTATCATCTCAAATCGATAACTTCAAGTGTACCTAATTCGAACTTAGCCTCATCCTTAATTAATTTACATTTTAACTAAACCTTATCCATACACAAATTCACATTTTGATTTAACAATCATCCATACACAAATTCACATTTCATCTTGACAATCATCCATACACAAATTTATGTTTCATTAACATCATAAAACAAGAGTTTACAAAGCTTTAATGGAATTTCAAGCCACAATACATTAATATTCCAAATTCCCCAAATTACGCAAGATACTTGAATAATAATTGGTCAAAATGCAACTATAACCTTATTTTACATAACTACTCCAAAACAAAACAAAACATGTAAATCCGAAGTAATGTCTTGACTTTCTTTCACTCGGTCTCTTGCTCATCACCTTAATAGGGGAAGGAGATTGGGGTGAGCTTAAAAGCTCGTGGGTAACAGGTTTATAACGAGAAACAAGCGAAAACCACTGAAAAAGTTCATTGTCATAGAAAATTTTTTTTGAATCATAAAACACATGTTTCTCAAAATTCTCGTCATGTAATCAAATTCACAACCAACATAATTTAGGCATTCTTCAACTTGTTCACAAATCATAAACACATAAGCACATTAGAATGGTTTGGGCAGATCCATAAACATGACGAACTACACAATTCCAAATAATGGTCCTGTGTAGTCGTAAACTTGAGGGAGTCTGTGAAGGAGTTCCGTGCCACTAGCGAGCAGGCAGGAGAAGTCTTTAACTTGGTCAACGTGCATGTGACATTCTTGAATGGACTACACCAAACTCACATAATATGTAATTCATGACTTGAAAATAGATTGCCCAAATGGCAACATTTCGGAAACTTGTTTTTCATGAACATGCAATTTTTCAAAAACCTTTTCATTTAGCAATTCACAAATCATCATCAAATTTTCATATACCAAAACATGTAGCAATATCTCAAATCAATCAAAAGTCATAAAGCAACATTTAATTGAAATCCTTTTATTTTCTTGATTTGGAAAAAGAAACCTTAATGGCTCATTACTCAATTATAAACATGAAACCCACCTTGAATTCTTTGCTTAAAGACTTCCTCAAAATGACCTCTCCCATTGCTTTTCTTGCCTCTCTTGATTTCCTTTATCAAAGGCAAAATTCCCATTTAATAGGAATATCAATTGAGGACCCAAAAGAACATATTCATAAAACTGATCCTAGAATCCTTAAACTCATACATTTCTTAAGCTATATGAACCAAAACCCTCTCAAAAATCCAAAATATTAAGATCAAACTTACCTTGAATCTTCACCAATTGAAGAGTTTGTTGGCTCTATTGGTAGCTCTCATCTTCTTCTATCTTTTTCCCTTCTTGCACAACTTCAAAATCACTCCTTAGGACTAAGAAAAATCAAAACCTAGCTTTTCTCCTTTATTTCCTCTCAAAACCGAAAATCTCTCCTTCTTCTCTCTTCCCTTTGTTTCTTCTCTCTCAATTTCGTTCTTGCTTTTTCCTTAAAAGCCAAACAACACTTCTTATTTCAATTATGCCATTAATGATTGAGAAATGTCCAATTTGCCCTTCCTTCAAAGCCTTAAGACTTTAATGCTTAAATGATCTTCCCAAAATGCCCTCATACATATATATTCTTCCCACTTAATTCAACTAAACCACATTTTAAAATCTCACTAACATTAACATAATAATTAACTCCAAATAAAATAATTAATCTAGTAAGACCTCAAAATTATTTAAATCATGCCTAACTCCTTAAAAAATCCAGACCCTTTTTTGATCAGGTAATTGAAGGAATTTGATAACACTTCCTTCTAGAAAAATGTTTCTCATTATCTTAAGTTTCCAATAACACCAAAATTATTCAATTTGGTTTAGAAATCTGAAAGTTATCTCTTAAACAATTTTGGATTGTTCTTATGCTGAAACAATATTCTATGCTCAAATGCCATCCAAAAATTGACTTTCTTAGAGACTGAATTAAAACTCAATTTTAATCAAACAATTTGTATTCCTATGTCTCTAGTTTAATCCAAATAAAAAATCATCTCATTTGGATAACTAGAGAAAAAATTATGGATAAAACACTGAAGCATACTTAGCGAACATGTTTCAACTACATTTTCCAACTTTTAACTTCCAACATTTCACATACAAAAGTTCTAACTTCCAAGAAAAGTTTAGGGGTCCAAAAATTAAGAATGAAACTAATGGTATAGTCACGTTCAACGCTCGATTGGTGGTTAAGGGATATTTACAAAGGAAAGGTATTGACTACACTGAAATATTCTCTCCTGTTGTGAAGCTAACTATAATCATAATTTTGCTGAGTATTGTTGCAGCAGAGGACTTGTATCTTGAACAGATGGATGTAAAAACAACATTTTTACATGGAGATCTGGAAGAAGAAATCTACATGCAGCAACATGAGGGATATGAGGTTCCTAGTAAGGAACACATGGTGTGTAAGCTCAAAAGGAGTTTGTATGGATTGAAGCAGGCTCTAAGACAGTGGTACAAGAAGTTTGACTCCTTCATGTTCAGAAACGGTTTTCACAGGATTGAAAAGGATCAGTGTTGTTACATCAAGAATTTTACTGACTCCTTTGTTATTTTACTCTTATATGTGGATGATATGCTGATTGCAGGTTCAAGTATGGAGGAGATAAATAATCTTAAAGGGAGACTGTCATCAGAGTTTGAGATAAAAGATTTAGGTGCAGCAAAGCAGATTCTAGGAATGAGGATTTCCCAAGACTGGTCAGTTAGAATTCTAAATCTGTCCCAAGAGCAATACATTGAGAAGGTGTTGTCTAGGTTCAGAGTTGATGATTCTAAGCCCAGGAGCACCCCTTTGGCTAATCATCTCAAATTGTCAAATGAGCAATCACATAAGATAGCTGAGGATCGTGAGCACATGGCAAAATTTCCTTATGCCTCTACATTTGGGAGTTTGATGTACGCTAGGGTCTGCATTAGGTGTAACATCCCATCACCGATGGGAAGGGTAGAATAGTAATTTGGAATGGGATATGAGCGTTTAAAAATTTGCCTTGATATGTTCATGCATATGCATACAAGTGAATAATGAATTTTACACATGTAAATGACTATACATGCATCCATGACATTTCCCAGTATTTTGGTCATAAATGTGATTTTTGTAAAAAATATGATTTTTGTACTTGAAAAGTTAATTGGATTGAGTCTTTGTGAGTTATGAATTTTTGAAAAATTTTAGAAATTTTTCTGGAAAATTTTGGAAAAATTTTCCGAACTAGGAAAAATGCCAAGGGGTAGAATGATGGTTTACCGGTAGTAGAAACTATTGCCCAATGGCATTGGAAATTTTGATAAATGACCTTCGGATTTATTGACAAGTGGTATTAAAAATTAAGAGACTATTGGCTTAGAAATTTGAGATAAAATAGTGTCATATTTGTGATCCTAACATTGAAAATTTTGTGACCTGAAACTTGGGGGAATTTTTCCAGGATGATTGAGGCAGATTTTTGCTAAATTAGTCTTCTTGAAAATTGAAGATTTTCTTGTTAGCTTTCTATCGCCACTAAGTATGACATTTTTTGATATCGGAATTAAAAGTTATGATCATTCGAATTTAAGTGTATTTTGATTTGTGTTTAGAAAATGCTCATAGAGTATATTTGTGTGTATTGTGTTTTGGGAAAAATTCTGGACTAACATGGTTTGAATTAGATTAAGTGGTCTTCATGAAAGTTATATAAAAATTTCATAGCTTTGCAATGATGTATAAAATGTTATTTTTGGTTGTGGAAATTGGAAGATGTGAAATTTAGATGTTTGGATGTTGTTCTAGGATGACAATTTCTGGTAGAAGCTTTGATTGAAAAATTGACCTAGTTAGAGGTTGATATTGTCTTTAAGTGCTTCATGAAAGTTTTAGATTGTGTTTTGATCTTTTTATTGATATAAAGTATGACATTTTCGGACCTTGGAGTTGAAAGATAGAAAATTTAGAAGTTGAGTCACTGTTCTGGGATGACAAGTATGGGACAGTAACTTTGATCATTTTGGAGGCTAAATTGATTTCTTAGTTCTTCTTGGAAGTTGTAGAGCTTCCTTTCAGTTTTCTTTTGATACTAAGTTTGTGAATTTTGGACTTCTGTGTAAAAAGTTATGAATTCTTGAAAGTTTGGTATGCATTTTGGAGTGAGCCTTTGTTTTGACTGATTGATCCGAGCCTTTGTTTTGGTCGAACGATCTTTTGGCCAACCGATCCGACCCTTTATTTTGGCTGACCAATCTGACCCTTTGTTTTGGTCGATTGATCTTTTGGCCAACCGATCCGACCCTTTGTTTTGGCTGACTGATTCAAGCCTTTGTTTTGACCGACCAATTCGACCCTTTATTTTGGCCGACCGATCCGAGCCTTTGATTTGGCCGACCGATCTTTTGCCCGACCTAATCCGACCCTCTCTCACTCTTTTTCTTATATCTTTTCCATCTGACATCCGAATGACCTGATTTTCAAAGCGTTGGAATCCTAAGACATCCCTCTACCTATTTGATTAAATTGAAATAAAGTGTTAAGAATGCATGAGGGGCAAAATTGAAAGAATACTTAAGGTTTTAAGTTTCAAAGCTTATAAGGAAGGGTATGAAGATCTTTTCTCATTCATTAATGACACTTTTGGAAATAAGAAGAGTGAGTCTTCGTATAAAAGAAAGCAATGCACAAAATTGTTTAGAAATAAAAGAAAGAAGAAAGAAGAGAGAAGAGTGAGAGCTTCGGATGGAGAAAGGAGAAAGAAGAAAAGAGAAGCTAGGTTACGATTTTTGTTGGGTTTCAAGAGTGATTTGAAGTAGATTTCAAGAAGGAAAAAGGTGAAGGATGATGAGAGCTCCCATATGAACTAAGAAATTTTGAATTTGGTGAAGGATCAAGGTAAGGGTAGATTTTGATCTTTGAATTTTTAAAGAGATTTTGATTTAGATAGCTTGACAATGGTATGAGTTTGTGATTTCTAAAGTTAATTTTAGTGATTATGCCTTATGTGATGTTCAATTTAAATTCCTATTGGTTAGGGATTTTTGCAAGTGATGAATGGAATTAGAGAAGTTGTGGGAGCATGTAAAGAGGAGTGTGAACAAGTTACAAGCATGGAAATAAAGTGGGTACCATGTTTATAATTTGATTTATGAGTCGATTATAAGTTTTTGAAAAATTAAGAAGAGAAATGATTTTGATAAATTGCTACGATTTTTGCATTTATTGTGATTGATTAATTTGATAATTCCTATAAGTGTTGCATTTTCGTGTGTTAAGAGATTGAGAAGTTCTATGTGAAATTGTGAATTTTTTGTAGATGAAATTGACATTGATTGATTAAGTCAAAGTGAGAGGCCCGAGCGATTATTTTTTTGGTCCGTGTTTTAGCAATAATTGGACCTATAGAGATCCAAATTGAGTGATTTTAGTGTCTATGGATTCTTAATGCATAAAGGAATTTTTCTATCAAGGAGAGTTTACCTAGGTTACCCTATGTGGCCTGGTTTATTGATTGGGAGTAGTAGACCCGAAAGTATGGTTTTAGAAAAATTGTAATAAACATAAATTGCAAGTTTAAGGATTTTAGTGTGGCTAAACCCTAGGCATACCTGAGTTTTGATAACGAAATGATTTTTGAGATAAATTTATAGTTTGATACCGGGATAGTCATGAACATGCATAGTACATATATGTGCATCAATGATTAAAATTGTGCAAAATTATTAATGTGTGTGCAATGTATTGAATAAATGGGTTGTGCAGGCTAAGAGTCTGCAGTCAAGCGTTTCCAGAATTTAGAAGCAAATGCTAATCTGGAATGTACTTTGAGTAGACGGAGATGGTCTCATTTCACCCTTTATTCTATTCTGTTTTATTTTGTATAAATGGATTGCTGAATGTGGTGAATAATGGTGGGTTTGAGGTTTGTTGTGATTGTGAATTCTGGACAGAAGGTCCGATGACTGTGTAATGGGGAGTTAGTTATAGAAGTACTACTTGTATGTGAATTTGTGACCTATATACCTATGATGTGACTAATTGGGATACATGTGATTTATTTGTGATACATAAATGTTGATTGTGGCATTCATAGGCTGATTGATTGTGAAATATGCATACGTGCATAATAATGTGATTAATTGTGGCATATGCATTTCATTCATGAATGCATAACCAGATAATGATAGTTGTGACCGGGGTAGCCACTGAGAGCTAAAAGTTCAACGATTGTACTTGGGTCGTGAGCTCTATAGTGATTTAGAGCCTCGAGCTCAGCAATTAATGTGCTTATATTGGGACAGTTCAGGCGCTCGGTCACAACACTATAATAAATTGGGAAGTGTCACATGGGTATTTCATATGCTTCTGCTTACATATATTTGATTGAGTGTAAGGCAAAATGCCTTATGCTTATGTGAAATAAATGGGTTCTGATGTCGGACTACGGTCCGATGACGTGTGAAAGTGAATAGATGTGACTGATGCATTGTATAGCGTAAGTGTATGAAATATAAGGGCTGCTGCGACCAGAGTTGCCATCGATCAGAGCTTTAAGCTCAACGGGTGAAAATGAGCTTTGAGCTCATAAGTGATTCAGAGCATCAGGCTCAACATTTAATGAGCCCTGTATCCACCAACGGATGAGGAACAATTATGAATGAGCCCTACAAAGGACAGTTTAGGCACTCGGTCACAGCAAAATAATAAATGAAAAGTGAGTCTCATGTGAATGTATCAAATATGAATATTGTGAATGTGCAATTCTGTAAACGTGTGAATGTGAAATATTGTGATTGTGCACTATGAAATAAAGTGAGATGTATGAATATTGTGTTA
>JANZLF010000007.1:5215050-5237827 GCA_026546835.1 Erythroxylum foetidum | reverse complement strand
ACCCAAACTAAAAAGGCGCCTTTTTGGTTTGGGTGGGCCCACACCATTTGATGTTTTTGTCCCTTTTGATTAGGTTGTCTACGCGGATCTCGTCGCTCGAACCTGTGACCTCAGGGTTTTGTTGGGTGCATGACCCACGCCTCTCACCACTGGGCTACGTAGCTCAGTGGTAAGAGGCGTGGGTCTTATACCCAACAAAACCCTGAGGCCTCAGGTTCGACTCCCAAGACCCCCAATAAATGAGGATAGGAGGTAGACAACCTAGACGGCCAAAGGGAACAAAACCTCAATGGTGCGGGCCCACCCAAACTATTATCTTTTAGTTTACAGTCAGCTCATGTCCAATATTTTGTCTATATAACTTTGTTTTGAGTTTTATTTCTCAAGGAAGTTGTTTTGAGTTTTATTTCTCAAGGAAGTTGTTAATTCAGAAGACAATCTCAGTGTTAAGGAAAAATGCGCAGCAGGCTTTTAAAATCTAATTGAACTTCGATGAATTTCTATGTTTCTGCTATCTTGCACTTTTTTTTTTCCTTCCTAACTTTCTTTGATCTTCTAAACTGACTGTATTAATTTTATGTGCTGCAGAAATAGAGATCAGTTCCCTCTAGACCATAACTTTTCTTGTTGTTCAACAACTCTCTTAAAGTATTTTGATTTACCGTTTTCTTGTTGTATTAACTTAAAGTTCATAATCAAAATGACTAGTTTTTAGGATCAGATATTAATAAATGTTCAAAGTTTTATTAGTTATGTTACTTGATCATGATATAAATGATTGAGAGTGGTTGCATGATCTCACCCTAGAACACTGGTGTTTGATGTGAAATGTCAAGAATTGATTGTTTTAATGTCTGAGTAAGTACATAATTTTCCCTTTGACCATGGGAGTATTCTATTCAGTTGATTGAGCTCCTATAGAAATGAGAATAATGTTTTGGAAACAAGATTTACCAATTTTATTGCATTCAATCGTGAGGAACTGACCCAAGTATTTACAGAATCCAAATTACTAAGTTGGGTTGGTACTTTTTTTATTTTTCAGAATGTTGCATATCATTCTAATGAACAAACCTCACTAAAACTAGTGTGTAATTGGGAAGTATTTAAGTGTGACTCCTAAAACTTTTTGGGCATCATTTCCTTATGCCCAAACTCGGTTATGGAAACCCTGTTCACCCTGGTGGCATGATCTACCCTTTGAACTCTGTTTCAAACGTTTGAAACAAGTGATTGACTTCGGTTTCTTAGTATTGAATGTGATAGAACTTTTGGCCCACACATGCTGTTACCGAACTTATTTCTATCTGCATGCATTATTCTCATGTCTGCATGGCTTGAAGACCTTTCAATTGCTATTCTTTTAGTTGACTCGTTCGACAAGGATCACAGGTATTTTGAGGTGGAAAGATAGTTTAAAAAGATCAAAGCCATTCTTGAAATGTGTTTTGTGGTTTGCTTCAATACGATGGTGCTAGATTCAGCTTGTGCCAAATTGCTGCATATTGCATAGACAACCTGTGATCCTATTGCTTACTTTCCTGGAAAATTGGTTCAACGAATGTGGTCCAATGCAATTCAGTCCAATTAATTCTGATTCACTGTTCCCAATGTGTGACCAAACGCTCACCAGCAAGCAATGGAGTGCAAACAGTTCATGAAACTCGATGCCGCAATTTCAAACTCTATGGAGCACATCTCTTCAAAAAATTTTTATTTTATTTATGAAGCACCTTCTCTTCACTGTATGATGCACTTTCTCATCATCTTCTCATTGTTGATGCACTTTCTCATCAACTTATCATTGTTGATGCACTTTCTCACCAACGTACAATTATTGGACCACGTCTCTCCAAAAACATCTTGGTGCACATCTCACCAACACTCAAAAAAGAGTTTCTTCACCAACAACTCCACCATATTTGCTTGCTCCTTTTTCGATGATGGAACTTTTGCTAGATAAGCGCCCTCTACCATTATCACAGCCCCTCAAGGATCTAAGGCTTTGATACCATGTTGAAATTTTAAGAATAGGAAACTATCTAAAATAAAGTAGAATGGAAAAGAGATAAAACAAGAGACAATTTATTGATGGGTTCTACTTTATATTGACATAAAAGTCTAAATATATAGAGAATGAAATAACAACCTTAGCTAATCTCTAGATAAAACAAATCAAATTCAAAAGTTTAAATCCTAACTAGATAATAACTCTATCTTAATAGATAAAATTTTATCTTTTAACAAATATCTTATCTTTAAACAAAAATTTCAATTTTAACTTTGAATCAATATTTCCAACAGGAGCAGCCTCGGTTGAGAGAAAACATTCAACCAAGAAGATCACAGCTAGTATTGCATTGATATAGATGATTGCAGAGTGCATTCATTATACCAAGAAAAACATCCTGTTATATGGGATTCACCATAAGAATTAGTTCGAATGGTTTGGGGTATCAGCTTTTGTCTCCTGTACTGTCTCAAATATTGTATCTATTTCATTGTTAGAACTGGGAAACAAAATTAAGTGGGACGACTCTTATATGCCCTTTTTGTATCAAGAATGCACTTTCAGATTTCATCTTTCTTAGAAATAGGTGATAGTTGTATAGTGGTCCCCTCAGAAAACCCTTGGTTGGATGACGAAACCCTTACCCATGTTTCTCCTCTTATTTGTTGTATACGGTTCTAATCCATTTGCATATAATTAAAAATAAAGCATGCCCGAGATTTCATTGGATTTTCACGAGAATTCATGTTATGTAAAGCCACAAGAAAGTGGTCCCCAAGTTTAGGGTTGTGCAAACCCTAAAGCTAGTAATTGATAGCCCTTAAACATTTTGACCAGTATATGTAGGGAACTTACACCTCTACGAATAAGGGTTTGAACTTACACGATAGGTTAATAACTTTTAGGAATTTTGGTTCAGATGAGTTTTCTGAATGCTAGGATAAGGGTGGAAACTATTGCCCATTGAAGGAAATGCTTCAGACATGATTTATCTGACTGAAGATGGGATTTGAACTCTGTTACTGTTTCCTCCTTGTAGGTTAGGGAAACAATGCTCAAAAAATAGGTCTGGACAACTTTACAAGTGATCTAAATAAACTGAGTTATCTAATGTCAATTTTGGCACAATCCCACTCATTAACATAGGTAAAAGTCGTCCTCAACCGTTTACCATATTTCCCCGGGCATGACAAACATCAGGGATTCACATAACTGCAGCATTTATGAGGAAATGGAGTCTACCAGTTTTATTGACAGCAGCATATTGTCGAAAACATGAAAGGAAGCGAAAAAGAAGTGTTCAAAATGAAACTAGACGAATCATGAGTTATAAGAATCGGGGAGAAGGTGCTTGTTAACTGAACTTCAAGTGCATTTGGACTTCTTATATTTAAATCTACCATATGAGCGCATAGATATTAATTACAAACAACAGTGATAAGTTTTCATGCGCATTACAAGCAATATCATCAACTCTCACCATTTTTCACTTGAACATTTAAGGGAAAGGAGCATACTACAAGAAGGTGAGCGGCCAAGCTTGGAGTGGACATTGAAACACAACGTAAGAGCATCTAGTAGCGGAGTTATTGAAAAGGCTTAGCAAACTTGTATGAGATACAATGCTCCTACGGAGATAACTATTTATATCTTATTGAAACCCTGGTTCTCGTCAAGCTCTTCTTTTTCTTCTTTTTTTCACCTTCTTAAAGGTATTCCAAAGCATAGTAGGTACGCGCAGTACTGCTCAGGAGGCCTCAGCGAGAGAGCTATTACCCTTGTCAAGAATCCTAAACTCTAGCAGAGTGGAAGTGCCAATTTGGCAGTCTGGTTCGGTGTTTTTATGGTTCGATTCTTCGTCTTTTTTTCCAGAAGCAGTGTCTTTATTTTGGTTAGCTCTCTGACTTTCAGCTCCTCTAAACTTGTGTAAATACCTTAGAATAGCGTCAGCATAGCCATCAAATCCTAGAGAACTGAGAGCCCAACAGATGTCATCTCCGTTCACTGTCTTCCTATTCTCTTTGTGACACTTGTCAGCTGCCTCACTTGTTACAAAACTTACAAATTCTGTTGCACACTCTTGCATTGTTTCTTTGGCTTCTTTGGAAATCTTGGCTGTTGTTGGCAGAACTTGCTTCATAATTCGACGCACATTTGCAACAGGCAACAATCGATCTTGTTCATCACCCATTTTTCACTTCGAGACAAACTTTTGACCTATGGTCCTTTATCTGACGACTTCCTTCTAAACAAGCATCTCTATATAGATATAAAAATAATCATACATATAATGCAAAACCTTATGTTAATTAGTTCAAAAGATCGAACAGTTCAGTGTGTTGGTTTATGCCCTGTAGTCAATCGCTAAGTTTAGTGACAAAATTATTAATAAAGACATTCTTTATCTTTATGTATTAATTAATACATTTGATATTTTAAAACTAAAGATAAAATCCTTGGAATAATTAATATGTAATTGAAATTATGATAGGATCATAATTGTGAGATTCAATTTACATTTATGTATTATTCCTAAATTTTTCTAGTTGTAGTTTCATCAAGACAGGATATTGTTAAAACGATAAAATTAGAACACATTTTGTTTCTTTCTTATGAAGAAAGTAATTGATCTCATGAATTAAAGTATAGAGATACTTTAACTAATGTGTGGGTGATTATTAGAGAATAAATCACTGAACTGACCCGATTATGAGAATTTCGGATAAAATATTACTTGTGTCTATGAATTATCTCATAATGATGGTTGTATAATTGATCCTCAGATTTGAGATTATCAAAGAATCTAGTGTGGGAATTACTATGTTTTGATGTTACTTATAAATCATCTTAGGATTATTCACTCGGTAGTAATTGGATACAGTATGAACTATATATAGATAGTTGAGTAAGTCAATATATAATTCGTCACTCTAAAATAATTAGAGAGAATATTATACTGTTCTTGATTAGTAATGATTTATTGAATTCTCTAGCTAGAGTAAATTGATATTTGAAAAGGAATTTTCGAATTTCAATTATAAATCAATTACTAATTAACAAGAATGAACATGATTAGATGATAAAAGTAGACATTGTATCAATACTCTGTTTAATTAGAATATTGAATGAAGAAATGATTAAACAATACATTATAACCATGGATGGATAGGTTAAGTCAATCACTTTGACATTCTTGATATTTAGGCAATTATGATATGTTGCTAGACATCAATCATGATTTATGATTATGCATTATTTAATTAAATAATTAAAGATAAATTAAAAAAAGTTTTATCTTTAGGCAATTATGCATTATTTAGGCAATTATGACATGGGGAAGAATGGTCGGTGGTTAGAGACAGGTCGAGAAAAGGTACTAGAATCATCCCTTTAGGACAATCTGAAAGGATGTGATTGGTGCATGCACTGCATGTGTCAGTCAATGTTTTGTCTTAACTGTGGGGTGTGTGCAGCAAGCACTAAAAGCCTTCCCTTCTTATTTATTTATTTATTTATTTTAATATTTTTAAAACCTTAATTTCAATTAAATTAATTTAATGGTGATTAAATTAGTTTATACTCCTAATAGAATTGAAAAATATTTTTCCAATTATTGAAAATTGTTTTCAAAAGATAAATTTTATTAGGAATATTTTGAAATTTAGTTTAATTTTTCAAGAAATGAATTATTAAATTAAATTGGTTATCAAATCAGTAATTAGAATCAAGTCAAATGTTTTAAATGATTTCTTTCATAATTGGATCAGGTTAGAAATTATAAATATAATGAGATTATATTAATTAAGATGAGATCTTAATTTCAAAATTAAAGTAATTATTTTTCTTAATATGATTAAGATAAATAATTATATTGATTCTTAATTAATTTTAGAAAAGAAGTTTCTAAAATTAGAATTAATTACTCTCAATTAGATTGAAATTAATTAATTTGATTCTTTAAAATTAAGAAAAGTGTTTTCTTAAGTAATTAAGAAAATTGTTTCTTAATTAACTATTTTTATTTCAAGTTGATTGAGATAAATTAAATTTATGATTGTATTTGTCTAGAGAATTATTATTCAATTTAATTTAGATATTTTTTCTTTATTTATAATAATAAGTTTCTTGATTTATTAGAATAAGTATTTTTCTTCATTAAAATTTTGAAAGTATTTTATTTATTAATTAAGAAAAATGAGATTTCTTTAATATTTTTGAAAAAAAGTTTTCTATATCTGTTAAAGAAAGATTTCCTAATTAATTAAGAGATAAATCTCTAAATAAATATATAATGACTTTCTTAATTAAATTTAAAAGTGTTTTATTTAATTTTGAAAGTAGTTTCCTTTAACATTAGAAAATAGTTTTCTAATTAAGGGAAAACAATTTCTAATGAGGTTAAAAATAGTAGTTTCTGATTATATTATACATAGTTTTCTAATTGGATTAGAATGAGTTATTTAAGTAATTTTGAAAAGGGAGTTTTTCCCAAATTGTAATAAGTAAGAAATAAAAATTATTGAAAATTATTTTCAATTAAATTTTGTTAAAAGAGTCAAAATAATTGTAAAAAGTTCTAATTAGATTTGAAAATTTGTTTTCAAATCAAAATAAATATCTATTTGGAATAGGAATTTAGTTTATTTATGAATCGATAAGTTTAATCTAATTTAATTTAGCAAGTAGATAGAAATATTATTTTAGATTATGAAAATTAAAAATTGATGTTTATGCATATAATTTGATTATGAGTGCATAAGATGCAAACTTTATTTATATGGTAGATATATATATTGAATGCATGATAAGTTGTATTTTTTTAATATGTTTGATATTTTATATGCAATTTATGATTGATGAGACAAATAAAATTGAAATCCCTTGTTAAAATATTAAGTAAACATTCAGAACGTGGTTGTTGTCTTCCATTGTTATAAGAATAAACTAGAGTTCTATTTATAGTAGGCTTGTTGAACAAATTTAAGGCTACTTTAACCCGAACATGTTTAGTCTTATGATAATAGGTTCTACTTAACTAAATTTGTATGATTTGGATGAGCAAACTCATGATTACAAGAATTTAGAGGTAGGTTTAGGAATAACATATACGATGTGTTTTGACAAGAGTTATCACCTAACGGATGTAAGAGTCACATGAGATGTGATTGGTAAAATTGTTGTCTACCTAATTGAAGTTTAGTTGGTTTGTTGAGCAAACTCAATATCAATTAAATTTGAACGGGGTCTTAGCCTACTAGAGAGATTAGTGTAATCTTTCCAATAATAGTGAGGGCTATTTTTCAAATAAAATAGTAGGAGTAACCAAATACATGATTAAAGTCCTAATCTTATTTGGTAGTCATAGAATATAATTAATTGTTTGGTTTTTCTTACATTTCTGTTTTTGTTTTGAGTAGAATTTACCTTGTTTAGCATATTTGATACTAAGTTAGTGAACCCAATTTCTTGGACATAGGTTATGTTTAAGAAGAGTTCTCAAAAGTTAGAAACAAAAATTGTATGCCCATTATGAAAATTTGTTACAATTTGTGTTGAGGATTTGGTGTTAAAGTTTTAGAGATATGTCATAATCTTATGAATGACAAAATGTATTGACATTCTGAGTTGATTAATGTCTCACAAACTTTGATGACAACATATAAGATGTATGTCAACACCATGATAGCAAGATGCAAGAGGTTGTATAAAGTAGAGTTGAAAGGTATAGTACCTTGTTGGAATTGCTCCACTTAATTTAACCTAATAAAAATATAAGTGTGGACTACATTTAAAGGCATTTTCTGTAGAATGATAATAGTTATCATTAGAAGAAAATGATTGAATAACTTTTCTTGTCGATAAGAGATATGAAAATGATCATATGTCATACTTATATGATAATGATCATATGTCATGGTTATCATATGTGATGTATTGGATGGAATAACAATTCATATAAGGATGATACTTATATTTCATTATAATAGTACGATTTAATGTGATATAGTCATATGTATTAAATGAGATAATGATTTAAAATTTTGAAAAGTTCACATTGTTTAATTCTAAATAGAAATTAAACATTAAGAATGTTGAAGCAGTTCGATGAGTTCATTATGGTGAGTTTAAATTTTCAGTTATCTATAAGGAATGAGATTCTATAGTGAATACCTTCACAAAAAAATTCCATAAGAGTATGCATTTATGTAAGAAGAAAAATATAATATGAGATATTGCATGATGCAATATTATTTCTTCTATAGTTATGCCTAGTACAATCATTTACCTTCAATAGTTCCTATTGAATCAACTAGTAAGATTTCATATTAGATATGAAATGATAAGTCTTTGAAAGAGTCAAAGTTAATGATTTAAGGATGTAATGCTTAGTTGAAGCATATATTATCCATTAAGTTTAGAACTAAATGGGATAATAAAAGGTTATGAGATATCCAAAGGGTTAGATATAATCTTACAGACCTACTGAACAAATTGTTTATTTCAATGAATACTTATAAGCGAATGGTTCTCAAGATAAGTAGTGAGAGTAAGATGAAATTTGTAAAGTTCAAATCTCATGATAGTACATTCAATTGAAACTAGTGCCTTTATTGACATATTTGATGTATAGTTAAAAGGCTAAAGATGTTGAAAGATTCACTTTCATGATGAATTCAAAGAGTTTGTTTTGGAGATGATTGTGAATTTATCATGTCTACGAGAAGGTTAGTGGGAGTTTGGTTATCCTATTCAATGGGAGTATGTGGAGACATATTGCTCATAGAGAACAACAATTCTAATTTTCAATTGTTGAAAATATAATTGTCTAAGAACAACTGTTATTGGATATGAAAAGGTAACAACTTAATTTTGGGAATTATATATATAGAGATAGATTGGAAGTTTCTTTCCTATTCTAACTCCAATCACATAGATAATGTAATAAAGATGTTTAGTATTTGAGATATCAAATACTTGTGAAGTATTGACGATATCCATTATTCTATGTATGAGTTGATATTTAAGTGTAAGAAGATAAAGATATAACTTTATAAGCAAATCCTAATTAAGGTTTTTTACTTAGAACAATATCATTTAGGATTGGAAAGGTTCCAATGTAGCAATGGTTGCTAATTATGCTATAATACATTTTTTCATTTAGTAGAAATGATTATTTGGATCAATAAGTTCTTTAATGAACTTGATATAGTTCCTTGCATCATTCAAGATAGGAATGTGCTGTGTAACATTATAGTCATTTGGCATGCAAAAGGATCTAAGGTTTTATCAAAAATCCAAGGATGTATTTAGGCAAATTTTCTTAAATATGATGATAATTAAGATAAATTTGTAAGATTTAAACAAGTGCTCACTATAGAGAATCTAGGAGAATTCTTTTATTAAGCCACTATCCCAGTAGTAGAATAGTTGTCATATGGTGATATGGTATGAAATACTTAAATGATTGGCTTAGTGTAAGTGGGAGATTGTTGGTTTATGCCCTACAGCTAATCGCTTTGGTTGTAGTTTAGTGAAAAAGGTATTTTTATCTTTATGTATTAATTACATTTGATGTTTTAATATTAAAGATAAAATCCTTGGAATAATTAATGTGTAACTGAAATTATGATGAAATCATAATTGTGAAATTCAATTTACATTTATGTATTATTCCTAAACCTTCCTAGTTGTAGTTTTATGAAGACAGGATATTGTTGAAACGATAAACTTAGCATACACTATGTTTCTTTCTGAAAATAAATGAACTTATAAATTAAAGTATAGAGATACTTCAATAAATGTGTGGGTAATTATTAGAGAATAAATCATTGAACTGACTTGATTATGAGAATTTAAGATAGAATATTACGTATGTATCTATAGATTATCTAGTAATGATGGTTGTATAATTGATCTTTAGACTTGAGATTACCAAGATATCTAGTGTGGGAATTATCGTGTTTTGATGCTACTTATGAATCCTCATAGGATAATTTAGTCGGTAGTAATTGGATACAATATGACCCATATGTAGATAATTGAGTAAGTCAATATATGATTCATCACTTTAAAGTAATTAGAGAGAATATTCTACTGTTCTTGATTAGTAATAATTTATGGAATTCTCTGGTTAGAGTGAATTGATATTTGAAAAGGAGTTTTCAAATTTTAATTATAAATCAATTACTAATTAACAAGAACGATCATGATTGGATGATAAGAGTAGACACTATATCCATACTCTGTCCAATTAGAATATTGAATGACGAAAAAATTAAATTATAAACTATAGTCATGCATGGACAAGTTAAGTCAATCAGTTTGACATTCCTAATATTTGGATAATCATAACATGTTGCTAAACGTCAATCACGATTTATTATTATGAATTATTCAATTGAAGAATTAAAGATAAATTAAAAGAAGTTTTAATTTATCTCATTATAATTGTGAATTAGAATTATAATTTATAATCATTGTCAATTTATTAGGAACCTAATGGGTCACACATCAAAGAGTAATTTGTGAAAGAAAAATCAATTTAATTAAGTTGGATTTAATTATAAAGTTTGAGAAACTTTGGGGATCAAATATGAGACATTTGATTTTATTAAAATTAAGTTAATTATAATTAGAATTTGATTTTAATTATAATTAAAGAGATTTAATTTTAATAAAAGAATCTTACAATTTTTTCTATTTAAAGAGAAGAGCTTTTTAGAAGCTAACACTTTTGTCTTTTTCCTCTCAAAACAGTTTGAGAATTGCTCTGTGGATACCGCCAAAGGCTGGACACTTAAACAGCTCGTGATGGATCAATCGAAAAAAGTATTCAAAGATTTTTCAATAGGAAGGAGAATAAGGTACGATTTCTAAATCTTTTTATGTTTTATTCAATTATCAAGATCCGCTTGAAATCTTTAAAAATTTTATTTTTCGTTGCACCCATGATTTGATCACGGTTGGATTCCAACACAATGTCCTTCTCATTACTAACCAATGTAAACTCTAGTGTTATTTCATCATAATTTCAAAAGAAGAATCCCTACTTTTACAAGAATGATTCTTTAATTTTACAAGGTATACTCGGCCAAATTTCATAGTAGAATGAAGAGAAATAAATAAACCATATTAACAACCATTTAGTATAACTAAAATGTCACTTGTTTTATTGTCAAGATTATCCCAATTTCTAAAATTATAAATATCTAAATGAGGGAATAGTTGCTCATCTACCGTAAAATTTTCTAAATTGGGTGCATTTATTATATGATTATACTCATTTAAATTACTAACATCCTCATGAATATGAATCTCATCATTAAATTTTCGTTTGATTATTCAAATTTATATTCACCTAATTGTTCTTGATTCTTACTAAAGGGCCTACTATTTTAACAAATTTATTGATAATTTTTTTTAGTATTCTATTTGATATTCTACTTATTTTCTTATTTTCCTTTTTCCACTTCTAGATAAATGCTTCTTAAAAAACATCATATAAAATAATTATAACATAATTGGACTAGAAAAAGAACAAAAGCACACATATAAAACTGGAAGAAGTAGGCAGACATAACTGAACAAAAGTAGTTTTACTATATATTACAAAAATATATCAATAGTATTATATATCTATAATAGAGAAAAAAAATACAAAGAAAAATTTGATATCTTATATTAAAAATAAAAACAAAGAGCAAACTTTTATGAAAAAAAAAGCAATCATAATTAGAATCCATTTTTAATTTTTCAAGTAATTCTAAAACATCAAAAACTAACAATGATCCATTTTTCACCAGAGAGAACGGAAATTAACAACAATATCCATATTGTAGAAACATTAAAACCATATTTCATCAATAATCTATTTAATTACATATATAAAAAATCAGTTGAACCCATAAGTCAGAAAATGTTACTTATGACTTAATAAATGAAAGAAATGCAAATTACAATTGAAGAAGGAAATAAATGATAAAAACTATTAACTATGATATTTGAATGAAAGAGAGATAATTTACTCCAATAAATTTCTATTTGAATTGAAATTATACCTAGAATTATAATTGACAAATATCATCCGTAATCAAACTGACATATTTCAGTTTACCCAGATAAATTACAATTAAAGAAGGAAATGAAAGAGAGATAAATTATAACCAAAATTTAATCTAAATTTCAATTCAAAAATAGAGAAATTTACATAGATTGAAAAAGCTATTATACTCAAAATCAAATTTTAATTTTTTACCCAATCTTTAGATTAAAAGAACTACTAAAAAAATTCAAAGCAAAAAATAAAAAAACTAAGGCTTGAAAGAATGAATGAGATGTGTTTCTTACCTACATAGGAATAGTGTTGATAGAAGTAAGGATAAGTCGAAATTCTTAAATTTAAGGCCTTTGCTTACCAGATTTCAATTATAAAAAATATGGATCTCGACATCTAGCAAAAGCAATTTCATTTTGGAATGTCTACTTCCAAATTCCACCACTGTGTTTACCTCCCTAAAAGAAGTCTTCATTTATATGCTAATAAATACTATTTATTTTACAAAATTGAGATTGATGCTTACTCCCTAAATAAATTCTTTTAAAACTTTAAAGAAGAATAATTGTTTCCCTACCCATTTTGAGCTCGAGTTGAAGCTCCTATACTACAATAAAGTAGACATTTAGTTACGTTTTTTGCAACGTTTTAGAAATCGTAACTAAAGGCGAACATATTGCAACGATTTTTAAAATTGTCATTAAAACTAAGCCTTTAGAAACTAATTATAAAAGCATCACAAAAGGATCAACATTTGGGGATGAAAGAAAAAATTGTCCGCAAATGGGGAACATTTAGTGACTATTCCTAAAAATTTTCATAAGAAATTGTCACAAAATGGTCCACATTAGGTGACGATTTTAAACATTTGTTGATAAATGAACTTTTGGTGACGCTTTTCAAATATTGTCACCATAATTTGGTAAACATTTGGTGGCTAATTTTTGAAATCCTCACCGCAGGGTTCACAATTGGTGACTATTGTGTAAAATCGTCACTAAAAAGACGTTCGGTGATGATTTTCATAAATCGCCACCAAAGGTTTGTAAACATTAAACTATGTGTTTTTTGCTACATTTTCACATTGTCACTAAAAGTAACCATTGTGTGATGATATTAAATATCTTCACCAAAGGATCAACATTTGCTGACAAATTTTGAAAATCATCACTAAATGGTCCACATTTATTGACGATTTCTGGAAATCATCACCAAATGGTCCACATCCAGTTGACGATTTCTAAAAATCATCACCAAAGGTTCCACAATAATTTCCAACATATTTGATGACCATTTGTCAAAATCGTTACCAAAGGGAACATTTTCCAAATGTTTTAAACTAACATTTTTATAATCTATCATAGTTAAGAAATGTTTTCTTGGAGATTTGTTTTGAATGTTTACAATGTATTGTTGAAAAAATATACACAACATAATTTTAAGTGTTAAACAATAGTATTAATTAATCATTAATAATTGGTAACAGTGCAAAAATTAGTTATACAAATTTGAATAATTGTATCAATACAATAATATGATATATAAAGTAGTATGAACTTTGAAGTAAAAGGTTAACAATTCTTATAGTTATAGTACGAGAACAATAACAGTTCACACTCAATAGTGCGAAGCTTGACCCCTAACTAGTAGAGAGCTTATTTGACAAATTCTTCTAGATACAATAATAAATCAACTTTAAAGCCGAGTCCAGTTGATTGTATCGATAAATAACAATGATATAATCATTTTTTTGTATCCGAAGTGACATGAGAGATGGTAAAGGTAAACGATTCCCCGATGTCTGGATTCCTGAGAAGGGTCCATGCATTTTCGAAGGCACCAATTGAAACAGTGATAGTTCTTCCCTCAGGTGTAGGGTTTTTCACACCTTCTTGCAACAACATTTCTGCTCTTGCTAAACTTATAGAGGATACGGAGAATTAGTTGCCAAATTTAGTATGTAAGATAAGTTATCTAGATGAAATGCCAGTACGAAATAGTTTACCTAAAATACAATCAGTATAGAACTTAGATATTGTCATATTAGTAAATTGTTAAATGAACCAAAAATGGAGTGACAAGCATACGTGAATGACCAAACGAAGTCTGTGAAATTGACAAATTTTTCAAAACAACTTATTTCCCTAATCCTTTACAAATCATTGTGACATCTCTCCCGCCTCCAATTGGCATACATGTCATGTTCGAGATTTAAGGAAGCTTAAAAAAACATGTAGTATATACCATCAAATGTGAATATATATATAATAACTTCATAAAAGGAAATGAGATGTACATTATAAGGAAAGTGACATTGCTCGGATGATACTAAACACCTTAAAGTAGAAGATCGGCCATGAAAGGCAAACGATCATTAGTGTATAAAGTAGAGATTTTTCTGCATTGTTTATTTCTTCAGTAGGGACAATTTTGCCACATTCTTCACAACGGAATGAATTAATACCATCCAGAACTAGTCTCCATGTTGACAGTCCTAGATTAATAATGTTAAGAGGTATATTTTGCAAATTTCGATTTGGAATAAAATGATGATATGTCTAACTCCAATTTCGATGACAAGTGAAAGTTGTCCAATTTAGCACTTATACATCTTCAATGTGCCTAATGATATGAAGGTTACCCTTATTAAAATTTTAGAAATCTATTGTATAGTTTATATCACATGCAAAATTTATAATTTAAAGTAGAATAGACATGACTATGTTTTTGATGTACAGAAATATAGTATTATCTATATTGGGCTACATTACTATTAATGGAAATGAATAAAAGTAAAATACTTTTGACGACCTTTCATCAAATAGTTACAAAGCTTTGATGAGGGAAGTGTTAAAGGTCATTCGAAAGAAGTCAACTCATATACAAATAACAAAGACAGATAGTAAATCATCTTTGAAACACACCCATAAACACAACCCATACATCAAATGCATAATTAAGAACTCATAATAAACACCTAAAGCTATAAGTTAAACTTAGAACAACTTCGTTAATGAAAATAGAACAAAACAACAATACCGATCCAGTTAATGATGGTGATGACCATAATACATAACCCAAACAGAAGAGATGATATAGTGGTTTATAGGATGGAGGATTTTGAGAAATGTTAACTACTTGAATAAGAATGGAGTAGCCTTTTATTGTGGTTGTAATTGAAAACCTAATACAGAACGACGTGGAGTAGCCTTTTATTATGGTTGTGATTAAAACCTAATACAAAATGACATCATTTTTCTTACTTAGGTAAACGATGTCGTATCTTGTTTATTGTAGTTGTTTACATGTACTATTAATTAATTTGCTACAATCTATTGTATTTGGTCAACAAACGTTAGATAGAGAAACTAATACATGGTTTGTTGCCAAAGCCTGCGGGTTCATAAATAATTTTTTATAAATTTATTTTCCTATTCCAAATAAAACATAATTTGAATTAAAATTTAAATTATCCAATTGAAACTATTTCCAAATTAATTTTTTTACCCTTCAAATAAATTATAATTAACTTACAATTTTCAAAAAATTATACATTTTAATTATTATAATTTTGAAAAACTAATTTCAACAAACTATACATTTTAATTATTATAATTTAGAAAAATTAAATTTTAAAATTTAACAAGACATTGTAATATAATTAGAAAATCATTTCTAACAAATTAAAATTAAAGAATACTCATTCCCAAAATTTAAGCAAATGAAGAACAATTGCATATATAAGTGAGAAGATTAATTTTACCTTTTGTATAATGTATTAGGAATACCTCATATATATTAATCAATTAAGAAAATTAAGAAAGTAAAGAGATTGCTTCGATTTTGGGTGACGATGTTAAAATTTGGTAGCAAATTGTTTGCCATTTGCGACTAAGTGTGGTGGTTGGTTACAGAAATGGTCTTTTGTGACTAAACTTACTTCGTCACAAAAACCCTCGGATATTTAAATTAAATGTACCTTTTTATACAATAATAAGGTTAATGGCAGATTAAAGGTTAAAGGGTATATATTGTCATGTTAGTGATGAATTTGGTTATAATGAAATGTGGTTTGCATTCCTTATTAATTCAACTAATAACAAAAACAAGATAAAATTTTTTAAAAATTGTCCCATTTTATTTTGTTTGTCTACCAAATTAAAAATAAAGATTGGTAATTCCCAAAAATGAAGCAAATCAAGAACAACTCCATATGTAAGTGTAAAAGACAAAATTTTCATTTAGTTATTAGTAATAGGACTACCTCATATATGTTAATCAATTAAGAAAATTAACAATATAAAGAAAATACTTAGGTTTCGGAGACGTCATGTATAATTAGAAGTGAATTGGAGTGATAGGCGACGTTAGTTTTGACCATTGCAAAAAGATAAAAGGTTTAGTATTGGCGATTATTTATCAATTTGGTAGCGATGATTTATCAATTAGTAGCAAACGTTTAACATTTGGCAATGAAATATAGATTCGTCACTAAACGTACCAGATAAGAAAATTAAACAGACATTGCAATTGTTGTTAATGCGAATTAGTAGTAACCATTGAATCACCATGCAATTTAAGAAGATAAAATTGGAACCTTATTTTCTTTGTTTTGCCAATGACATTTAAAATAATAGCATAAATGTAAACAACAAAAATTAATACAAAATTAGTAGTTAACCTCATACAATGTAATTAATTTTTGTACTAAATAGTTAGTACCATAACAACATCTAACACATCAAATGATGAATATACCTTGTTCAATTACATTATATGCTAATGTAAATGATATAACTTATATGTTGACAAATTAGAAAGAGCAATAGGTGTTATAGAGGAAATTGGTAAAGGTAATTTCACCAACAATTTTAAAAAGATAAAAATTGAAACCTTAATTTCTTTCTTTTGTCAATGACATTTAAAATAATAGCTTCAAGGTAAAGAAAAAAATTAATACGAAATTACTAGTTAACCTCATACAATGTAATTAATTTTTGTACTAAATAGTTAGTACTATAACAACATCCAACACATCAAATGATGAATATAATATGTTCAATTACATTATACATTAATTTAAATGATATAATTTATATGTTGAAAAATAAAATAAAAAACAATAGGTGTTATAGAGGAAATTAGTAAAAGCAATTTCATCAACAATTTTATAAAGATAAAAATTGGAACCTTAATTTCTTTCTTTTATGAATGACATTTAAAATAATAGCTTCAATGTAAACAACAAAAATTAATACAAAAGACTTAACCAATTACAATGTCATTATGTAATAGAAGAAGTTAAACAGACAACGCAAACATGAAACAACTCAACATAATACAGACATAGGATAGTATATAGGCTAGAAACTGGTGATACAGCTCCAATGAGGCTTATCAGTGAAAAATTCCACGAGCCTAGGAGAGATAATGAGAACAACATTTCTCGATTAACAAGTTTAAACAATGCCACGTACCTTAATTACATTGATTTTTTAAACATAAAATTGAACGAAAAATGCATGTAATAACTCTGTTATCTTCAATTATTGTATAGCTAAATGGATAAGAGTTGGATATCTCATCGAAAATGGTCAACTGAATAAGTAGAAGGAGTTAAGAGTTTTATGCAATTTGTAAAAGCTCAAATGGGTAATGAATGTAGTATTTGTTATCTATACATTGATTGCTCATCTTCTAAATTCAAGACATGGTATATAATCACTTACTAATCTAAGGCATAAACAAATTCTATTCTTCATAGCTTTATCAAGGTGAACGGAAGAAAGTAAGTTGTAGTAGAAGTGGCGGTACATCTTATGATGACAATTACAATAATGACGTAGATGATTATGATGTGAACGATGATGGTGATGCTAAGATTGACGAGATGTTAGATGATTATCATAATTTTATGGAGACAATGAATGAAACAAGAATTCCAAACATAATTGGTAGTATTAAAGAATATAATTTTAGGACGTTATTTAAAGTTGTTCAAGAACAATTATATCCAAGGTGCTCTAATTTCTCACATCTACCATTTGTTGTGTAGTTGTTGCATTTGAAGGTTTATAATAAATGAAGTAACAAGACCTTAGACATATTAGTTAACTTACTAAACGATGCATTACTTATTAGGCACAAGTTGCCGAAATCTTACTATGATGCAAAGAAACTATTAAGGGACCTTGGATTAGGATACATTTCAATTCATACTTGTAAGTATAACTGTGTTGTTTTTTGAAAGGAAAGTAAAGATCTTTAGGAGTGTCCTATTTGTGGTACATTAATAGGAGAGGGCAAAAGATATTGAATAAAATCTTTTGATACTTTCCTTTTAAACCACGATTACAAAGACTTTTTATGTCAACAAAAATAACTATAGATATGAAGTGGCATAAAGAGAAATGCATTAATGATAACATTATGCGTCATCCAGCAGACTCAATGGCATGGAAAGAAATTGATGGAAAGTTTCTATTGCACAAGATAGTCATAATGTTCAACTTGGATTGGCCTCATATGGATTTAATCCTTTCGTTAATATGATTACTTCATCTAGAATGTAGCCGATGATTCTAGTCCCATACAATTTACCTCCATGGAAGTGTATGAAGGAGCCTTTTATGTTGTTGTCTTTGTTTATTCCAAGACCTACTGCTCCTGGTAAGGACATCGATGTATACATTCAACCATTAATTGATGACTTAAATGATCTATGGGAATTTGGATTACAAACTTTTTATATTGTTGAAGGCGAAACATTTATAATGCATGCTGCTGTTTTGTGGACTATAAATTATCTCACAACTTATGGGAATTTATCTGGGTGGAGCACTAAAAGGTATATAGCTTGTCCTATTTGTAACCATCAAACATATTATATGAGGATATGAAGTAAAATATGTTATACGGGTCATCATTGTTATGTATAATATGGGCATTGATGGCGAAGAAGTAAACTGTTTAATGGCATAGTAGAATTGGGTGAAGCTTCAATGTAGTTGCCCGGTGATGATATTGTTTACCAGCTATCACATTTAGGTGACATTACATTTGGCAAACACTTAAGTAATAGAAAGCGAAAGAGAGATGATATCAAATTGAATTGGACAAAAAAAACATATTTTTTAACTTGCCATATTGGAAGGAATTATTACTAAGTCACAATCTTGAAGGATGTCATGATAAAGATTTCATTGACTTCTACGGTGTCATCTATAAAATAATAGACTTGCACTACATCAAGGATAAGAAGGTTATTATATGAAAATAGTTTTATCTAACTGACATGAAAGTGAATGCCTTATTACTAGCATAAATGTTAGTAAGACATGGTGTGATAATGATCCTTTTATCCTTACAAGTCAAGTCAAACAAGTTTTCTACATCAACGATACTGTATTGGGTAGCAATTAGAAGGTTGTTCAAAATTTTCAACAAAGGAATGTTTTTTATTTTTGTGAAAAGGGATATTGGTCAATTAGATAAGGATGTAGATGAAATCTATCAAGAAATTAGATTGGAGTTCAATAACGAAGGCATTTTAGTACAAGATGCAGATATATCATCATTCTATAGGAGAGATGTTGATCCCATCATAGTTCAACTAGATGAAGTCCAAGCCCATCTTACCTTACAAACTGATCAAGACTATACTCAGGATGACTTAAATGACAATGACGATACTTTGCTAGAATTTATTAGTGATGAAGAATCCAATGATAATGTACTTAATGATGATGATTTTCAAAATCTTGATCATGATGATTGAATGCAAATAAAGTGTTTGCATTGTTTGAAATGTAATGTTCATAATTTCCTTATGTTGTTTATGTTTTACTTGTTATAATTTACAATGACTAGATGCATATTTTTAATGTTTCACTTATGTTTATGCAAAATGTTATGCCGAATGATTAGTATTTGACTACAACTCTCCTTATATTCATATGGAATATTGATGTTTGAGTTAAGATTATGTGTTATCTTCATATTTCGTTTTAGTTGTTCAATATAATGGCATATGGTAAAAACAAAGGAAAGAGGGTGGCAATGACCGAAGAAGTTCCTTCCCCATAACAACCAACTCAATCCGACCCTATCATTCAACAACCAACAATTACATCCTCGAATGAAGATATTCAGCAACAACCTTTACTAGTATCATCTATTAGTGCTGAGGGATTTTCAGGTCTGTTATTATTAACCCAATATATTTACATTAATGCTGAAATTACTCATTACATGTTTAGTGTGTTTTTTATTATGATTTTTTTGTTTTTAGGTTCCAATAATGTCATTAGAAAACAAGGTAGAGGTATCACAAAAGGAGCTGAGTTGCAATGGATGAATGTTGCAATGAACAACAAGTTATTTATGACCTTTAACCCCACACGACGTCCCCCTCTTGATAAGATCTAATATGCAAAATTTTCCCGTGAGTTTGGTGTAGTTATGAGGATTGCCTTAAATTCAACATGTCAGGCAGTTGAAGGAAGATAAATTACTCTAAAATTCTTTGGACAAAGTTTCAATAATATTTCAATTCATTTGATTATATATATTAAGATTTTACTTACCAAAAATAGTAAGTTAACTTATACGTGTTCTTCACAGATGAAACTCAATATCGTTGATATCAATAAGCCTGAGGTTTCCAGCTGTGTTAGTTCACTGTTGAAACAAAGGGTGAAGGATCATCAATATAGACTTCATAAATATTTCCAATCTTTCCCTTTTGATGAAGAGGCAAGGAAACATGTTCCAGAACGAGTCATTCTACAAAATTAGAGTGAAATATATGATTATTAGGCCTCTATGAAGGTTCAGGTTTGTTTTATTTCTCTTCATATTTCCTTCCATTAATTTTGTTTATACATTTCATGACTACTGTTATTAATTTAGGAAAAGTGTGACAAAGTCAAGTTGAATAGAGGAAAAATGAAGACTCCTCGTAACACCGACTCCAAATCATTTGTTGTCATTTGACAAGAATTTGTAAGGGTAACATTTACAACTTATTATTCTATTTCTTAATACAATAAATTCTATTATTTTCTAATTTTTTAAGTTCATATAATAGAATCAAACTCAATTCCAAGGACAAAAGTGCGATAGGATCACACAATATAAGCTAACACACTACAAAAAAGGTGAAGGCTGGAAGTCTAAAGAGACATAAAGTAATTATGTATGTACAAAAAAAATTAATATTACAGTTTATTTTTTATGTAATACCAAGTAATAATTTTTTACTTAACTTAATTTTGTCCTTTAAATTATAAGACAAAATGCAGGAGTTGTTGTAAGCATCATTGTTTCAAGGGAATCATCCCAATGTTAATGACATTTGCAACAATATCCTTAGTACAAGATCGGGGTATATCAAAGATCTTAGATATGACCCTAAGCTTGTTGGTGTATCTTCGACACAACTAGCATATGTCTTGATGTTTCAAGAGGAGAACCGGTCACTGAAGACTAAGTTATATTGTATAAAAGAGAAGTTAGATCGTCATGTAAAAGAAATTAACAAGCTTAAAAAGATGATCGAACAATTATTTGGCTCAAACTATGTCAGTAGTAGTGACAACTAGGAGTGATAGTTTTTTTATAAATTTTGTTCAAATTATGTAATTAACTTGTAATTATTTTTATTTCAATTTATTATTATTTAAAAAATATGTCGCCAACATTAATTATAAAATGTAACTATTTTATATTTCAATTTGTCTTTAGATTTGTAATAAATTAAATTAAATTTATTTTTAACAATTAAAATAAAATTTATATTTAAAAATAAATGTTTGTCACTAAAAAGTATTTGCTCCCAAAAGAAAATCGTCACAAAATGTTATTACCTAGTTTATAAGAACATCTCTGAAAACATTTAACAATCAATTAGCGACGTTTGAATTCGTTACCAATGAGCTTATCTATTATAGTAGTAATGAATGGAACTCTTATTTTCAATTAGTTTTACAATGTAGACTAAATTTTAAATTTATGATATAATTATACAGTATTAGGTAAACTCTAGTTATATAAATATGAACGGTTTTAGGTTTAACAAAAAAATTCAATTTAAATAATTATTTTTTAATGATTTTTTTTACATTACGTATCCCGACTTAGTCGAACTAATCCTAAGTTCCTAAGATCCCACGCCTCAAGAGTCCTAGAGGAGGTAAACCTGGAACGTCAAGATCCCTCAGGTTTCTACGTAGCCTGTACACTTTTGCACACAAGGAGTCTTCACATACTTGATTGTTCAGGTAATGATTGATCACTGGTCTCCCCCTACTCAACATCAGATTCCTATCAGCCCCCAGGTTTCCTAGTAGTTCCAACTCTCACACTGCCGCTGGAAGCGAGACATCCGTAATTGATCCGATCAAGGAGCTGTGCCCAAAGAGCTAGAGGATCATCAGTAAAATCATTTCATATTTCTCTTCTTTTGGCGTGATTTGAACTCAAGACCTCCTGAAAAGAAATTCTTGTTTTTTATGATTTTAATTTTATAGAATCATGCATCCATTTGTTTCATCTTTTTGCTAATTTGGTGCTATTGTTTCGCACAATAATTATGGTTGTAGGAATCAATTCTTTAGAGTGATGGTCTTGCAAAACATTGAAGTTATTTGGGAGAAATATATATATATATATATATATATATATATATATATATTTCTCCCAAATAACTTCAA
>JANZLF010000007.1:5114346-5125793 GCA_026546835.1 Erythroxylum foetidum | reverse complement strand
ACTGTTCCAAATCAATATTCAAACTCAATTCTTTCCAAAATCCTCAATAAATCATAAATCACATTTAATTATCTCTCAATTTCACAATTCATAACGGTATCACAATTAAAAGCCGGAAAAATGTCATGAATGAATGTACCTACATATGTATGTGGAAAAGACTCATTCCTCTAAAATTAGAGGTCAAAGGGATGCTCAGTCAATAATATGCGGTAAAATCCTAACCCGTCCCAATTTACCAATATAACATTCCCATCGGTGACGGGATGTTACAAATTGCACTAGTGAGCAAAAGAAAGAGAGTGGTGCAATTAAAAAAGAGAGAAGAGTGAAAAGAAGAGTGGAAAAAAAGAGTACTTTCTTTTCAAAAGAAAACAAGTTGAGGAAGGTCTATACACACAGAAACCATTAGTTATTTTATAATGAGACTGACCTTGACCTTTCTTTGCCTAGTGTTGTGAAACTTGCTTTGCAGGAATACTCTGATGTCTTTCTAGATGAGTTGCCCAAAGGATTACCACTATTGAGGGGCATTGAATATTAGATTTATTTTGTGCCAGGAGTTCAAATTCCAAACCGCCCAGCCTAGAGGAGTAATCTTGAGGAGACAAGCGAGCTTCAAAGGCAAGTGGAGTAGTTGTCTGAGAGGTAACACGTGAGAGAAAGTCTAAGCCCATGCACATTTCCAGTGCTATTGGTGCCAAAGAAAGATGGAATTTAGCGTATGTATGTGCATTGTAGGGCAGTAAACAAAATAACAAGTAGGCGTCCTATTGTATACTTTAGTGAGAAGTTTTATGGGTTACTATTGAATTATTCCACTTATGACAAAGAACTCTACACTTTGGTAAAAGCATTGGAGACTTGGCAGCATTATCTCTGGCCAAAGGAGTTTGTGATCCAATCTGATCCTGAGTCATTAAAACATAAGGGCCAAGGTAAGTTGAACAAGAGGCATGTGAAGTGGTTGGAGTTCTTAGAGGCCATTCTATATGTGATATAATACAAACAAGGTAAGGAGAATGTAGTTGTTGATTCACTTTCAAGAAGGTACACTCTAATCACTACTTTAAGTTCTAAATTGTTAAAGTTTAAGTACATTAGGGATTTGTATGCTTCGGATACTGATTTTAGCAATGTGTTTGGTGCTTGTGAGCAGGTTGCATTCTAAAGAATTTATAGACATGATGGCTATCTATTTAGGGAGAACAAGTTATGTGTGCCTAAATGTTCTATACGTGAAGTCCTTGTGCGTGAATCACATTATGAGGGTTTGATGGGGTCATTTTGGTGTTCAAAAGACATATGACATACATTGTGAACATTTTTATTGGCCTAACATGAGAAAAGATATTGAGAAAATTTGTTCTAAGTGTGTCGCATGCAAACAAGCAAAATCTAAAACTCATCTATATGATTTGTATACAGCTTTGCCTGTGCCTAAACATCCTTGGTTTGACATATCTATGGACTTTGTTTTAGGGCTGCCTAGGAAAAAAAGGGTAAGGATGGTATGTTTGTAGAGGTCGATTGGTTTAGTAAGATGGCACATTTCATTGCAAGTCATAAACTGATGATGTTACAAATATTGCTGAGATATTTTTTAGGGATGTTGAGCGTTTGCATGGTGTTCTAAGACTATTGTTTCTGACTGTGATGTGAAGTTTTTGAGTCACTTTGATGTGTTCTTTGGGGTAACCTAGGTACTAAAATTTTGTTTTCTACTACGTGTCATCCTCAAACTAATGAACAAACTGAAGTGGTGAATAGAACTTTAGGTTCTCTTTTGCGTGTTGTGGATGCTAAAAATCTTAAAACATGGGAAGAATGTTTTCCATTAGTTGAATTTGCATACAATAGGAGCATACATTCTACTACCGGTTATTCACCTTTTGAGATTGTTTATAGTTTCAATCCATTAACGTCTTTAGATTTGTGTTCTTTACCTTTAGGTAAGATAACTAGTGCAAATGGATAAAAGAAGGCAGATTTGGTGCCTAACATTCATAAGAAGGTGAGACAGTACATAGAGAAACGGAATGAAGCGTATGCACAAAGAGCTAATCAGGGGTGAAAGTTGATGCGACTTGAGCCTAGTGATTCAGTTTGGGTGCATTTTAAGAAAGATAGGTTTCCTAAGCAAAGGAAATCCAAGTTAGATCCTAGAGGCGATGGACCTTTCCAAGTCTTTGAAAAGATTAATGATAATGCCTACATGATTGATTTGCCAGGTAAATATCAAGTATCTGCTACATTTAATGTTGCTGATCTCTCTCCATTTGATAATGCAGGGGCTGATTCGATAACGAATCCTTTTGAGGAGGGAGGGAATGATACAAGAAGTCATGGCAATATAAATCAAGGTGTCACATGCCAAGACAAGCTTACTTTACCAAGTGGACTTATTATAAGGCAACGTGTAGCAAGGCTTAAACAAGCACCTCAAGGGTTTGTTAAAAGTTACATTACATCTCACCTTGATATTAACCTAAGACTTGATTTTCTTTTAATTCCCAAGCTTGACGCATGGCTCAAGACTAGGTCAACCTGTGCTTAATTTGTTGGCTATGGGCCAGGCTGTTCCGAATCTCATTTAACTTGTCCAAAGCACACTATTCTTACTAATTCATATCAAAAGGTTCAAATTAGGCCTAGTAGTTTTTGAAGGATTTAAATAAGTTTTTATATTTATTTATAATATTATGTTACACTTTAACGTTATCAAAATAATATTAATAATTCTTAAATTTTTTAATAAAAATATTTTTTTACTATTAATAATTGAGTTACCAATTTTGTATATATGTTGTGATATTTTTAATTTACTAGATTATTATATAATTATAATAAGGAAATAATAATTTTAAAGTTTAATCAAAAATACGATTTCCATCTCTAAATTTCATCAAAAAATTTCGTAAAGTTTTCTTATTGTTTCTAATATCAATTTATTCTTTAAAGTTAAAAACGATTTTTATACTTTTTATTTTTTAAGATTTAGAGTATAATAATTAATAAATACTATGGTAAAAAATAGTTTATTTACTTACATTATTCGAATTTGTGAATTAAAAATGGCCAAACCATTATTTTCTCAAGTTCGTCGTTCCCTCATCAGCCAGACATTGGCCCTAACCACAAGGGTTTAAGGCCTTGTCTCTGTTTCTACCTCCAAACATCCGCTTTACTGTTTCCTATACTTAGGATTTTGCTCTAACACTTGCTCTCTATCTCTCCAATGGCTCAAACGCCATTCTCCCTCATTCTCTTGAGGCGCCTAACTCTCGCCTTCCATAATCCTAAACCTCCATTTTCCCTCTTTTATCTTAAACCCTACTCCACCGTCAACTCTTCCTCTGACCCACAAAGTCCCTCCTCTCTCTCTGCTCGAATGAGTTTTGTTTTCGATCAAATCGAAGCCATTGAGCGTGAGCGTGTTGAGAAACACGAAAGCCTCCAACGGATTCGCGCTTGGCGCCAGTCCAAAGACACCCTACAATCGCAACAACAACAGCAGAAGGTGGACTCAGAATGTATCAGTTCCCAGAACCAAGAGCGGGTTGGGGCTCAAAATGCTAAATTGGAATCATCGACCAGAGATGGTACTAGAGTTGATATTGGCGTTAATTTGAATAAGTCGATGACTAAGAAGGAAATAGTGGTTGTGCACCCATGGCCTGAGTGGATAGAGTTGATGCAAAGATTGGTGCAGCATAATTACTTTGATCATAGAAGGAAAAATGAGGACAAAATGGTCCGTGATGTAGGGTTTAATGTAATAGATGGGACTGCAAACATCGACGATGATGGTGGGATTAATTTGAAGGATTTCAAAGCTGTACATACCGCCTGCCTTAATTTTGGCAAAGACCGCTTCGACATCTTGAGGTTTGTTAATTTAATTCATTCAGAGTACAAATCTGTAATTATGCGCATTGAAATTGGGCTGCTTTGTTTGCCTCAGTTTAGTAATGGGATGAGTAGGAGTTTGTTACTTACTTTCTTACGTTTGTAGGGTAGAGGTTTTCAGGTGGCTGTGATTTCTGAGTATATTTTCTACAATTTCTACTGCTATTTGCGATTAAGACATCAGTATTTTAGTTTCAGATTTCAATTGTGCCAGATTTTGGGGTTGTTATGTTGGAATAATAGTTTTTGGCATTTTTGGGAACCTAAAGTTACTCGTTGCTTTCAAGCAATGAGACTAAGAGTATGCCTGTACTCTGCCTTCACTTAATTTCACTTTTTCACGACCTTACATAATTTTAAATGACAATTTGATCGCTAATAACAATAGTTTGTTTTTGTGTATTTAACAACCAATTGTTGTCGAAAGCTTGTCAGATCTCTATTTTATGCATTTAGGGGAATACATTCCCACTTTTAACGTTAGTTTTCTTGACATGTAATGGACTGATTTTGACTTCAGGTCATTGTCACGACAGGATATTCAAATGTTAGTTGGATATGGATGCCCAAGTGCAGACAGGAAGGTTGTTTTCTCAGCTAAACTTCTGAGGAAATATTCCCATCTGGATGAAGGGGATGTAAGTATTATGTTGCCAATGCTGTGTTCTTTCTGAAGTTTTATGCGTCTTTTGCAATAGGCTTTTAATATTATAACTTTTAATATGATATCATTTTTCTCTCACTGAACTATGGAATGCGTATCAGTCTAATGTCTACTGATTTAACCATGTGATTGTGTTTAGTTCCAAGATAGCCATTGGTTGAGATGACAAATATAGTTCAAACTCTTGCTTTATCTTGATATGAAGTTACGCAAAATGCAGTTTTCTCCAACTTCTCAAAGAAAACTGAATATGTAACTATCTTTTGTAATATTTTTATCTCACATAACAAATTTATAACTTGATTTTCTTTCTTTCTTTCACATGCCTTTCATTTCATTTTCCTAAATAGTTTTAGTTACTTGTGATGGCAACTGCTTATTTACATTCCAGGTTTGCAGTACCTGCAGTTTGAGAAGTTCCTGTGATAGAGCATTTTTACTGACAAATAAAGAGGATGAAGCACGAACGATTGACCTTATGCGGGTTCTGTTAACCTATGGTTTTGATTTCACAAATGGATTGGTTGTAAATAAGTCAGTTTTGAAACAAAAAACTGTAAAAACTGTAGTACGTAAGTTGCTCCATGAAGTTGTAAAGCTGAGTGCAGTTCCAATAGATCCAAATCTCCCACCTCCAGTGATTAGAAGACCTCCAGTAAAAGTGAAGCAGCCACCTCCGCCTCCTAGGAAGCGAATTGGGCGCAATGATGTCGAGATGAAAAAGGGAGATTGGTTATGCGCCAAGTATGTTATAAATTTATGCATATTGAACTATGAACAAAGTTGTCAGTTGATAGTCTGTCTCTGACTCTTTCTACCTGTACTTGGAATCTTGGACTTCCTTATAATAAAATGCTTTAATATTGTGCTTAATGATGCATTAACTAATTACTTTTCTTTATTAGGTTTTTTAGTGATTTCTTTGATTAGTATGTTATTTGTATCAACAGCTGACTAGCTGAGTATCTTTCTAGGTGTGATTTCATGAATTTTGCAAAGAACACAAAGTGCTTGCAATGTGATGCCAAGCGGCCAAAAAGACAGTTGCTTCCAGGCGAATGGGAATGCCCAGCGTAAGTTTGACAATCTCAACTTCTACTTTACATCAAACATTCTAGATCATCTTCTGTTTTAGATACTGTTCAACATGTTTAACAGTAAAATACTTTGTGCACCCTATTGGCAAGTAGAATGGGTTATGGTATCTATTGATAGAACTCATCTAAATAATTGCTGTGTATTTTTTTTTCTCATTGTTCTGGCAGGTGTAACTTCTTAAATTATAGAAGAAACATGTCATGTTTCCATTGTGATTGCAAGCGACCATCTGATACATTCATGGACGATAGCATGGGAGAAATGCGGCATGATTCCCAAAGGAGGTCGGAGAAAACTAGCCGGAGGCCAGAATTTTCAAATGCATGGAATTTTGACTTTGATGATAATGAATCAGATGGGGCAGATGTTGCAGCTTTTGAGTATGCAGATTCTGCAACGATGGGTGACAAGTCTCCTTTAAATAATCAAACACCAAGGATTCATGCTTCTGTACCTAATATTGACAGACAAGCAGTGCATTTTAATGATTTTGGAGATGAAGATGATGTTGACAGTTATGAGTTAGATACTAAAAGTAGTCCTGCATGGAAGGCTTCACGGAGTAGTTATCCTGAGCAGGAGGTATCTGATGTGGAAGATCTTGAAGGCTCAGATGATAGCTTGGATTCTCGTTCTGGTAATCACCCCCTATCGCGTGGTAAACCATCTAAGTCCTCTACTCGAAGAGCATCATTCTCGGACAGCGAGGATGATAAACTGGATATTGATTCAGATGAAGAGTTTTCAACACATCACAGTTTTAAAGCCAGTCATATTTCAGGCATCAGGGACAAAAATAAAGGTACACGTTCAAGGGCCCCTTCCAGGGGGTTAAGTTATGGGTCAGATGGAGAACTTGAGGCCGATTCTGATGTAGATGATGATTTTGGCAAGGAGTTCGGCTCCAACCAAGGAAAACGGAACAGTTGGAACTCCAGCAGTGTGAATTCTCAAAGAAGTGCTCGTTTGGAAGATGATTCCTTTTCCGCTTCAGAATCTGATGAAACCGACTTAGATTCTTGGGGAAGCAAGTCCCTAAGAAACAGCAGACCTAGTGGAAGAGGTGCCAATTTCAGAGACCGTGGCGATGCTTATGACTTTGTTAGGGACACATACAATAATAAAATGGGTGATAGAAGGAATGTTCAAAATGATGGTTTTGATAGAATAAGTCCCAGGTCTCATGGCAAAAATAGAGGGGTTCAAGTTAACCGAGCTGGGCAGAGGATGAATGACAGAGGTGACGACCCGTTGAATTCAAATAGTAGACGAAGAGGACGAAGAGAAAATTTATATGAATACGCTAATAAGGATTTTGATTTTGGTGAGTTTAGAAATAGTCGTCGTGTTATTGAAAGGTAACAGTAAGCGACCACTGCAAGAACTTTCTTTTCCTTATTGATTCAAATGTAACTTGCATGTATATAAACATGGGTGGCCTTTTACTTTCTCCACCGCTATCATCCTGAGCATTAGAAGTCATGCATCCTAATTTTTGTCTTCTTCCTCTTTTGCCCTTTTTCTTTTTGTCCCTTTAATAAGAAGGTGTCTACTTCTCGGAGCAATATTAATCAGATAAGCTCAGTATATTTGTGGTAAAGTCATATTAGTTGCATATAATTTATGAAATCTCGGGAGCTAGAAGAAATGATACACAACAATAAGCGCTACCAAGAAGCATTACAAAGTGGTAAGACAGGTGGTGGTGGATGTTGGATATTGCAATAAAGTAAGAATGGGTGAAATTGTCAAAATAAGAGAAAAGGACATTGACAATTGATTTTGTGAATGTTTTGGCAATAACAAAGTAGCGTTGCAAATCAGTGAAATGTCTTCCATTTACTCCAACCATTGAGAAGCCACCAACTGAAGTTTCATTCCATGTTATTACAAGAATCAATTTTCCACAAACCTTACGAGTACCCTATAAACTCCAAGTTAAGGACCTTATGGTTTTAATAGACAATGGCAGTACTCATAACTTTATGGATCAATCTGTGGTACAAAAATATGGTCCTCGTCAATTGCAATATTGAATTTTATGTGATGGTGGCTATCTAACAATGTATTAGTTGTGTAAGGCTATGCCCAACCTTACCATTAATATGTAAAGAACCTCAATTATAGCTGATTATTATATACTATGTGCCCTTTGGTGTTAGGAGTGAAATTCCCAATAAAGCAAAGCAAATTCCCAATAAAGTTTGATAAATAACTCAACCCCTTTATAGTCCAATATTTGAGGGGAATATAGTGAACATTTTTCTATAGAGATAAATGTTTCTACTTCAAGTACTCAAGCTTATCCTACGTTTTCATTTGTTTAGGAAGAGTGGTACAAAATTGAAATGCCAAGGGGCCACCTTTATTAGTTTGTGAGCTTGAATTTGGGAGTCAAATCTAAATAAGAATATGTTGTCTTCATTGATCAAGACTTCCTTTAGACCAAAAGAATTCCATTAGGCTTAAGACTATTGAAGTGCAATACTAACCCGATTGATCGAACCTTTAGCTAGTCGTTATGTAGTCACAGAGTATGGAATTAGGTTGATTATAGCCAATTATGTTGCTACTTTTCATATTTGAATTATTTAATAAAGGGTTATTTTGTTTGTTCTCTTTTTAATTATTTAGTTTAGTTGTGTGGGAGTGAGTGGGCAATGTGTTCAACAGAGACCAAGCATTGATAGGTGAAAATGAAGGCTTCGTGCCCATGAAAAAACCAAGAGTTACAACATTTCATTTCTAGGCTCCTTCCCTAAGAACCTACAGGGGAGGGGCAATAATGAACTTGCCATTGGATGAGAACGGAGGATAATCTTGGAGCTTAGTTATCCCTGATGCTTGTGACCAAGCTTCTCTGATAGGTTGATCTTAAGGAGCAGTTCTGCCACGTGACGAGAAAGAGTTGGTAAGATCAGTGCCTTAGATTAAAATAAGGGATAGGGCCCCATACTTAGTAGGTTTAGGGATTTTTGTTAGTGCACAAAGTAGGAGCATCGGGAATAGAACAAGGAGGATAAGTAACTAACCCTGCGTTTGGTTACCATCTTCGAACGTGAGGACGGATGACGAGGATATAAGGTTTGGCCAATCACGTAAATTTATATAGAAAGGACTGAAAAAATACCAAGAAAAGAAAGAATTAGAAGAGAATCAGCTTGAATGAATTGGTTAAAACAAATCCATGAAAGAACATCAGTAGTCAGTAGAAAGAGGTGATTCTCTCTCTAAAAATGAAGGAACCTTTTGATTTTTACATTAAAAGGTTTTTTTTACCTCAATAATAATTTATAATTTGTAATCAATGTTAATTCAATACAAATTTGTAATATTTAGTTTTTAAAGAACAAATTATAGTTTTTTATTGGTCTAAAATAATTTTTATGAGTTTATTTAAATATTAAAAATATATTTTATAATATAAAATAATGTGTTAGGATTTTATTGGTTGGGCATAAATAATAAACGAAAATTGTTAATTCAGTACCTTGCTATGCAAGTTTCATGCACTGGAGAATATATTGATAGACGGTCAAATTATCAAGTTAATGGGTGGCTTGTTGGGTCTTTTCAAGTACTGTTGCGAAACAGAAGAAGACAGAAAGATAAAGTGATGAAAAATGGTACAATCATTTGATCCCACGATCTCATGCAAGCAAGCTATAAAGTATCTTCCAAAGTAAAGCCTATCATTGTGTCCTCCTTCGTAACGAAGGATTAGTATGTAACCTTCGGCAGCAAGCTGTGAATCTGATAGCGAGAGGCAGCAGCATTAGTATTACCAACCTTTTTCTAGCTTTGGGGGTTGTAATATTTGGGGGGGGGCATACATTGGTGAAACAACAATGAGCTCTCGTGTTTTTACTTTTAGTTTGTTCATTTATAATTTCGTTTTAATAATTACAATAATAATAAAATTAATTATGTAATTTCAATAATTACGTTTTTTAATAATTATACGATAAAAAACAATTATGTAATTTCTTAAAGTAATAACTAAGTGAATAACTTCGTATTTACTAAATCTATTTGACAAGTCTAAAGGAACAGCTTGCTTGCATTTTAGGCTAAACTTATGAAAACGAAATAATATAGAAAAAATTAAAACAACATCTTAGCTTGAGGAGTAAAAGACAATAATGTATTTAAGAGTTATAGAATAATTAGGTATTGTTAGATTAAAAATTAGAGTGTAACAATTCTAAATTGGTGTCCTATGTACCATGAACTAGGGACTAGACTTAAAAAATCACAACTCATATAATTATCAGTAAAAGTTTAGGTTCACTTGAACCAACATCCTATATTGTAAATTATAGCTCTTATTAGTAATGTTACACCCCTATCATATCTACTATTGATCATGTGTTTGCACTAATAGGTCATGCATGTAGTTGATTATTCATAAGTGCTCCTGAGATTAGCCAAATTCTTATAAGAACGGCCCCATTCCACACTCAAATAGGTGATTCCATCAAGTGTATACTGTAATCAAATACACCATTCGTAAGGGATATGAAATTCATTAAAAGCTTATTTCATCCTCACTTAAATTGCAGTTTAGCATTAATCACACGTTATAGAAGGGACATAAATTTTTGATAATGCCTTTCAAAATCAATCAGTTACCTTGATATACCTATATGAACCTAATTGATGGGATCACCAATCACATAGGATGGGTTACCATCATTGTTGATATTATGTATTGGCTCTTGTCACATTCCCCTAGACGTTTTAAATATTTGTTTCTTTCCTAATGGTCTAGTCTAAGGATTGACTAAATTCATTTTTGACTTTACATAATCAATGGACACAATTCCATCTTTAAGCAAGTGCTTTAACACTTCATGTCTCAAACTAATGGGTCTACTTTTTACATTAAAATTTTCATTTTTACAATGACTATTGCAACCTTGCAATCACAATGCATGGACATAAAAGGTGTTGGTTTTATTCCTAAATGAATATTTGTTAAAAAGTTTCTTAACCATTGGTTAAGAAACCTCATTTTTGGCCAACTTTAGGGCCATAAATTCTGATTATTTTATCGATTTAGGAATAATAGTCTATTTTACTCACTTTCTAGTTATTACACCTCCACTAAAAGTAAATGCATATCCCTTAGTAAATTTTATCTCATTTGAATCAAAGATCTAGTTAGCATTACTGTTCCCTTCTAATATCGTTGGAAATACACACAAAATACCATAATTCATATTACCCCTCAAATATTTCATCAGTTTGACTAAAGTAACCTAACGATCACAATTGGCATTATAAGTCTACCTACTCAATCTACATAGCGCATAAGCAATATCAGATCATGTAAAGTTCATTAAATGCATCAAACTCTCAATAATATGAGCATACTCAAATTAAGCCATAGTATCGCTTTTATTTTTAATCAAACGAGTGTTAACATTAAAAAGATTACAAATTGATTTAAACTTAAAATAATTGAACTTCTTAAGAAGTTTCTTAACATAATGTTCTTGTGATAACATTATACTAGATTTATTTGTAACATCGAATTTATAACCACCCACACGAATGGTAACTAATTTTCTGTACACATATTCATGGTATACATTTCTATTCAATGCTATACATATACACGTCATAAAAAATTCACATCACTTAACATTATCATTTAAAAGTAGTATTACATCATTGCATTTACATGATAATCCAAAAGAAAACATTACAGTGTCCGTACTTCCCCTCTGAGAGCCTGATCGAGCTTGAGCTCCTCGAGTTCTTCTTCGAGGCG
>JANZLF010000007.1:5091065-5102058 GCA_026546835.1 Erythroxylum foetidum | reverse complement strand
TTTGAACGATAGCTTCAATCTTTTCTGGGTTTACTTCAATCCCCCGTTGAGTAATCATGAATCCCAGGAATTTTCCAAATGCCACACCAAAGACGCATTTTTCAGGGTTCAGTCTCATTTTCAATTTGTTAAGGGTCAGGAAGACTTCTTTAAGATCTTCCACATGTTCGGCGGTCGTCTTGCTTTTGACTACCATATCATCCATATAAGCCTCAACTGTTCGACCGATTTGTTTCTTAAAAACTTCCATAACGAGTCGTTGATAAGTAGCCCCTGTATTTTTAAAATCGAACGGCATTACCCGGTAGCAATACATGCCCTGGTTGGTTATAAAAGCTGTCTTTTCTTCATCTTCATGACTCATTTGTATCTGATGATAACCAGAGAAAGCATCCAAGAAACTAAGAAGCTCATGCCCTGATGTAGAGTCTACCAGCTGATCGATTTTGGGTAGGGGAAGCTGTCCTTCGGGCATGCTTTGTTCAAGTCATCGAAGTCGATGCACATCCTCCATTTTCCGTTTTTCTTCTTCACTAATACCACGCTCGCCAACCATTCAGGGTACTTGACTTCCCGAATGAACCCAGCATTGAGCAATTTTCCTATCTCTTTCTCGATCACCCCCCCCCCGCCTTTCTTTGCTCTGTCACCGCTTCTTTTGTCTGAATGACTTGCAATCTTTCCGAATACCTAGAGAATGAGATGTTACTGCACGAGAAATTTCAGGCATATCGCTCGGTACCCAGGAAAAGACCGATCTGTTCTCTATCAAGCAATCTGTGATTTCTTTGGCCAGCCTTTTTTTGAGTTCAATGCCTAGATTTGTGAATTTGGATAAGTCTTCTTCATCCAATATAATCTGTTGTGTTTCTTCGACAGGATTCATCCTCTCAGTTTCTTCGTCAGCTCTCACATTAAGGGAACTTGTCAAACTACCGCCCCATCAAGGGTCCTCGTTTCTGCCATGTAGCATTCCCTAGCGATTTTTTGCTGACCCCTGACAATACTGACTCCATGAGATGTTGGAAATTTCATTGCTTGATAGTAGGTTGAAACAATTGCTCTAAGGGCGTTTTGGGTGGCTCTTCCAATTATTGTGTTATATGCTCCGACAAATTTCACAACCAAGAATTCAACATTCCTCTCTATTTGACGTGGCCTTTGTCCGAATTTTACATTCAAGAAAACTCGAGCGAATGGGTAGGCTGATGCGCATGTTACCCTTTGATGGGTCCCTCTATTGGCAATAGTCGTTCCTTCGGTATCTCCATCTGCTTAAATGCATCATAATACAGTAGGTCGACCGAGCTACCTGTGTCAATCATTACCTGTTTCACCTCGCTACCATCCATATTCAAGGTGACCACTAATGCATCATCATAAGGACAGCTAACACCTTCCAAATCAGATTCGTCAAACGAGATCACCCCATCGTTTTGCCTCGTTTTCTTTGCTGATAAGTCTTCAGCGACCTACCTGGCATACCTCTTTCTTCCTTTGACGGTGGACCCTCCTGCTGCACTGCCACCAGAAATCATGTTATGACCCTAACAGGTTGGTCATCTTGTTGACCAGCATTTCTGTCGCCTCTTACCCTAGACTGTCTTCTCGTATCGCATCGGTCGTCTGAATTCCTGTTCTGCCCTGCTCCATCATTTGTATCATTTTGCTTCCAAGGCTTTCGCCAATTATTAGACCGACCGCTCCTACCCTCATTATCCCGTTCGGCATTTGTACCGTGCTTCAAAAATCTACCCAGTCTTCTCCTTTGAATAAGGAATTTGATTTCTCGCTTTAAGTCCCAATAGTCCTCCATGTCATGACCTACATCTCTATGGAAACGACAATATAAAGCAGGATCCCTTTTTTTAGGGGAGTTTTCAACTTATTAGGTTCTCGGAGGGATTCCTATTTTGCTCTCATGGCTGCCAGTACTTCCGCATACCGCTTGTTGAGCGGGGTGAAGGATTCTTGTTGTTGGTCCTTTCGGTCGGTTGGCTTCCTCCAGCTAGACTGATCCTTCTGTCGTTTGTGTGAATCATCTGTTTGGTCACTTGGCCAGCGGTCATCTGCCCTACGTTTTGTGTTTTTCAACACTTCCTCGAGCTAGATATACTTATCCACCCGATTTCTTATCTCTTGAATAGATTTGGGATAATCAAGGGCCAATGACTTCTTGAACTCTTCATCCCTCGTGTTGCTCATAAGGGCAGTCAACATGGACGAGCAAGTGAGGTCAGGGACTTCCACAGCTTCATTGTTAAACCGAGTGATGAACTCCCGTAAACTTTCGTTCCTTCCTTGAGTCAACTGTGTCACTTCCAATGCAGTCTTCTGTGGCCGTTTACTTGTCGCAAACTGGTTGATGAATAGCAACTTAAAATCCTCAAAGCAAGTGATGCAATGTGGGGATAAACTATTGAACCATCGTCAGGCTCCTTCTTGAAAGGCTGTATAGAAAGCCTTACATTGAATGACATCGGGGATGCAATGTAGGTTCATCATCGACTGAAAATATTGAAGATAGTCGAGGGGATCGGTCTTTCCGGTATATTTCTCAGGCATTGGTATCTTAGTACCGACCGCTGGTAGGCTATCCAGGATCTCCTGAGTGAAAGGAGAGTTGTATTGTGTTGATGGTTGATCCGAACGGGAATTCATGACCATGTTGATTCGATCGTCCACGATTTTTTTGAGAGTTTTAGCAGAATGGCTATCGGCTATCATACCTATCTGCCGAGCGGGGATTCGCTGCTGTTCTGTCTGAGATTGTAAGATTTGGAGAATCAATAGATCGACCACTTCTTCTATTTGTCTTTGGGTAAGGGAGGTTTGTTGTGGAGGGGGTTTGTGTTTATAGGGTGTCGGATGTGAGGGTGTGAGTTGTCCTCCAGGGTTACGCTCTGCTCTTCTTGATCTCGATTTTGAGGTGGTGGTTGGTTGTTCAGATGCGAAGATTGTGTTTGATTATTCGGGTTCAGTGGAGGCAGCTCGTCTGTGCTAGGGTTTTGGGTGATTAGTGGAGGATGGATCTGGGGATCATGATGCGTCGGCGGGAAGGCGACGGTAGGTAATTGCAAGCCCATTCGTTATAGTGCAAGTGCCGCGATGGTGGTGATAAGTGCATATTTGTCTAATATTTATGTTTTAATTATTCCTTTTTATTCATCTTGTTGATGCAATTATCGGGACTTAACTTGATTTAATGTTTCCTTGTAGGAAATTATAACTTTTACATGAGGTGGGAAATTAAGAGGAGATTAGAGACTAATTTAGGCTGCAAATTAAATCAAGGCAATAGGGAGAAGCATCGTATAAAGTGGAAGTAAAGGAGCGTGACCCAGAATGCTTGTGCGGCGTTTATTAACTTAATGAGCTGAAATAAATCAACAATAGGTGGAGACTTGGACAAAAGATGCGCAGACGTATGGAGGCAAATTAAATGGGAAATCAACAATAAACATGTGACACAAGGAAGAGGGACAGTAGTCCATCCAGGGAGAACGCATATGACGCAATTGAAGAGAGAGGCAAAAGAATTAAACAAGTAAGTAGCATGTGGGAAAGCAACGTGGTAGCCCAAAAGAGGAAGATTTTAAAGCTTTTGGTTAATTGGAAAGGGCCCACGTTGTTTCCTCTTTGCTACTTTTATTTAAACATTTTTTTCTTTATTTATTTTATTTTACTTTTTTCTTTTTTCTTTTCAATAAAAATTGAAAGAAGCTACAACAAAATTGAAATTCATTGATAAGAGATAAAATGACATTACAATAATTATAACTAACCTACACATATGCATACCCCTATACTTACACTTCTGTAAATATATAAACATAAACAATCAACAAATGCTCCACTAGCTTTAAGGTGTGGGTAGGAAATTTTATAAGGGAAGTGATGTGGTTAACACAAAAAGAAATTGCAATTAAAGCTCAAGAGGGCTTAACAAGGGAAAATTCATATCAATGGGTAGGCTATTTAGCTAGTGTAACTTATAAAACAAAAATTGCCTATATCATTTTCATTTTAATGCGTGATCTAGAATAGAAAATCAAAGCAAAGTTTGGATGTACATGTCGTGAAGGTCAAGCACAAACAAAAGACAATGAGGATGATATGGATGTGTCAGTCTATAAAGGCCCAAAATTTCACTAGCTTGTATCTACCACTAGTTACTACTCTTTTAAAGATAATGTATATTGACCAATCACAAGATTAAAATTACATGCTGAAGTTTCCTTGAATTTTCTAGTCAATTTAATCTCTAATTATGACTATATAGTCTTAAAAGCAATAGAAAAAGAGAAAATGTTTATTTGCTTGTTTGATTTTGGAAACACCTAAGAACCACATATAAGCAACAAATAAACTTAAAATGTGCATGAAAATTAAGATCCGCACCCCTACATTTAAATCTTATATTGTCCCCAATGTAACATCAAATGTAAGAAATGGAGCATTTAACGGAATCCACAATTGGAAGAATGTCAATAACAAGAAATAAACTTCCCTTGGGTTGCCTCCCAAGTAGTACCTTTATTTACTGTCGTTAGCTCGACTCCATATTTTCCTTATCAAATTATGAAGTTTTGATCTCTAGGAATCACAACTTGGCTTTTTCCACTCGATTTTCATCAAGATAAAGGTTAAGTCGATGACCATCACATGCAATGTCTTCCCTATTTTCAAAATTTTAATCTTTACTACTCCATAGGGAGTGACATTAGTTATCACAAAGGAATCAAACCAATAAGGATGAAATTTATGCAGAAACAATTTATATTTAGGGCAATAAAGAAGCACTTTTTGACTAATGATAAAGTTTTTTGACGAGACATTAAAAACTTTGGCCTTCTCTTTTGTTGAAATCATTTCTTGTTTATTTTGTATGCTTCTGCTTACAATCTTCCTAAATTGAAAGGTCAATCACATTAATTGCAAACATAGAGTGGTCATTAAGGGACTGCTTATTAACATTAAAAATATTGAAATGAGTGATTTCTCCATTAAATTCCTTTTTGAGAATACCCTCACGGGCATCCATCTTAGTTTGGGTTGTGTTGAGAAATGGCCTCCCTAATAACATATTTACTGGGTTATAGGAAGTTTCATCATTCATATCAATCACATAAAAGCCAATAGGAAATATTAGTTAGTTTACCTACACAAGCACATTCTCAATCACCCTATCTGGGTAAGCATTAGAATGATCAATCAATTTTATGGTAACACTAGTTTCTTTTAATGGCCCTAGATTTAAAGAAGCATACATGGAACGAGGCATAACATTAATCGATGCTCCTAAATCTAACATAGCTAGTTTAATCTCAGTGTTACCAATTTTGCAAGGAATAGTAAACATGTTGGGGTCTTTATACTTAGGAGGTAATTTCTTTTTAAAAACTACAAAAATAGTTTCACTCATCTTAATCATTTTGTTATCTCCTAACTTTAATTTGTTCTTACATAATTCTTTGAGGAATTTTGCATACCTTAACACTTGTTTGATCGCATCTACTAGTGAGATATTCGCCTCAACCTTCCAAAAGATCTCGAAGATCTCTTTGTCCTTATCCTCCTTATTTGACTTTACTAACCCTACTAGGAAAAGGTGGAGGATTAGTCTTTACAATAATTGGGAATTCAACATTTACCTTTAACCTCGATTTGATATCCCTTTCTTCTTCGAGCTCCTTCTCAACGTTTTCTTCATTATCCATCCTTTGAGTAATTCTTTCAAGGTCCTCAAGCTTCCTACCACTCCTAAAGGTGATTGCATTAACATTCTTTATATTTGGCATAGGTTATGATGGCAGTTTTCCTCCTCTTTGGGTTTATTTCCACTACCATCTAGCTTATTTAATTCTCTAAATTATGACTGCTAGAATTCACCTCCTAAAATTTATATATGGTCTCCTATTGAAACTATTTTATACTTTGTTGGAATTGAAAAGTGTTAGTTGCAATAGACTTAATTATATCTTCTAACGACATACCTAAGGTGGAGAAAGCTTGTGGCCTTAATTCAAATGGTTGTGCTGCTTATGGCCTATTTAGGAAGTAATTCTACTCTTTAATTTCCCACATAACTCAAGTTGGGACAGTCTCTCCAACCTGGGTTATATGTCTGGGAATACGAGTTGTATTAGTTAGGAAAATTCCCTCCCATAGTATTGACGTATTCCATGCTCCCTTTTTGTAAGGTTGGGTACCCATAAGTCGAATGATTTGTGTTTACATATACTCCACATGTCTTTACTAGTGCCTGTCTGACTATAATTTTTCTAATAAAATACATTAACTTATCGAAATGATGTTCGATAGAGGAAGTACTTACCTCGTTTATGCGACAAACATTGTTGCGAGTGCCAAATTTTTGGGTTTTTAAGGCTATACGCTCAATTAGAATCCTATCCTCCATAGAATTCTTCTCACATTATGCTAAACCACTCGTTGCATCAAATAAACTCCTCTTTATAGGTAGCAATCCTTCATAGAAATATTTGATAATAAGTTGCTCTATAATGTTATGGTGCAAACAACTAGCACATAACTTCGTGAAGTGTTCTTAGTAATTGTAAAGGGACTTGTCGTTGTGTTGCTTTATCCCACAGATTTCCTTTTTGATATTGGTTGTTTTCGATGTTGGAAAATATTTTTTTTTAAAACAACCTCTTCATCTTAATCCATGTGCTAATGCTTCCAGGGGTAGACCAAAAAGTCAGGTTTTTACCATATCCTTTAATGTGAACGTGAAAGCTCTTAATATAACCTGCTCCACTATCACCTCTAGAGTTTAATATTGAGATAGACCAAATTGAGCTCTTTAAGATACTTATGAGCATCCTCACCAGCAAAACTGATAGTTGGGAAAAAAAAATTGATTAGGCTAGATTTAAGCTCAAAAGCAACATTTTCAACAAAATTTAGAAATGTGTTGTATAGAGGCCCTTGAGTAGTAACCAACTCTTTTAAAGTTCTTGGATTGGTCATGGCTTCCTTAAGTTCAATTCCTTGTATTCCCTAAGTTGTTTTGGTTTCATTGAGTAACCACTGCAATGTCCTTTTGATCGCTGGATCGAATTTTAGAGGTTCTCTATGCGGAGATGTTGTTACTACCATACACCAAAACTAACAAGCATGTAAAGATTAAGAAATAAATGACTATAAACAAAAAAAATATATACAAAATAACGTTTGAAATCCAAAGAAAAAAACTAAAGCAGCACACTTCCCGGTAACGATGCCAAAATTGATAGTATGCCATAACATTACAAAAAATAACTAAACTTAAAACTATAGGTTGTATGTAAAGCGTTTGCAATGAAAGAAGTTAGTGTTTAGGTTAAAGGGGGGTTTGGTTTGGTTTTGAATAACAAAATAAAATAAAATAAAACTAACGAAAGTAAATTAAAGCAAATAGTTAAAAATGATGAAAGCGATAAATGTATTTAGGATTCAGATCTCAATTCAATTTCATCCTACACACAATTAAAAATATGTCATTTTCATATTGCTTTCACACCTCTCTTAATACTATTAATCATAGATTAACAATAACTTCTGTTAACCATAATTTTCCCTTAGATTGTGTTTGATTAAAACAAGCTTTTTATCTAAACATATTTATTGAACAACCTAGAACAAGCTTTCTAGATTTAATTAGATAGTTGCTTTATAAATAAGGAAAACATATCAATATAGGAAATAACCACATTTAACCTATGTTACGTTATCTCTAATGATTTAACACCATTAGTTGCCACAAATAAATTTATAACATAATAATTACATATTGTATTTAAGATTCTAGTAATAGGTTCATACATAAACAATTAAACGATAACGAGAATACTAATTATCGATATATTAATACCCAAATCAGTAGAAATAAAATAACGTAAACAATCTCTAAAGAGAGAAAGAACAACAATACACAATGAAGATATGCTTAAATATGATCCTCGGTGTCAACTTTAGCTATGAACCGGAATGGGGAAGCTTAGCCCTCTATGGTCTCTAAAGAGTAAGTTCTCTAACCCTTCATGAAGTCCTAAAACGATTCCTCACAATTTTGCCATCCAAATGTTCTATTTATATGAAAAATTAGGTTTCTCGGCATATACATAGGTTGATACATGATCGTGTATCAAACTGTGCAAGTAAAAAAAAATCAAACTCATAAAGATATATGATTGGATCCGCAACCATGTATCCAACCGTGAAGGCCAAAAATTTAACTTCTAAATGCATACACGACCGTGTATCTCTAGGTTTTGCTAAATTATTATTCTTCTTGTGATTTCTTGTCCAATTCTTACCCTAATCCATCTCCTTCTTGTTCCACAAGAGTAATTGAAATATTGGCTTAATGAATGTGCCTTTAACTCATTTTAACTTTTATGATTCCAAATTATACTAAAATCAAATATGAAATAAAATGAGTATCTAAAGTATTTCACAACAATAATCACTAAGTGTTAAGAAGTTAATGTATAAACAATTAAGTACATATCACGCATATACATCTAATATTGAGAAAATTTTCTCTTTCCATCTTTTGAAATTATTGCCTTTGAATATTGAAAACTTTGAAATATCAGGAAATGGTTAAAAAAAGGGAAGAATTATCATAATAAAAGAATTTACACTTTTTGCGGCAACAATGTATGATTTAGAATCTATATTAGCTACATTTTAACCTTTAGCAACTTGAGCACCTTCGTTTGCTGACATCCCTTGTTATATATTTGGGAATAACACTTTCATTCTGATATAGGAATACCATGACTAAGCATGAAGAAATTCCTTATGTAAGCCTGTCATGTTCTGAAACCTACATGCAGTTATTGTTGGTTTATACCCTACAGCCAATCAATTTGGTTGTAGTTTAGTGATCATATTATTTAAATGCATTATTTATCTTGTACATATTTAGGTTTATATGATAAAATCTATGGGATAATTATACATTGCAAATAAAATTTTAATGAGATTATAATTATGATAGTCATAGTGCACTTCTGTATTATTCCTAAATGTTCCTAATTGTTGTTCTATTAAGACTGGACATTAATAAAATATAAAAGGACTAGCACATAATATATTTTCCTTATAAAAGAACCAGTTGATCTCATGGACTAAAGTATAGAGATATTTAGACAAACATGTCAGTGCTTGTTAAGGAATAAATTCACTGAACACACTCGATATTAGAAATCCATTTGGAACATTATTTGTACATTTATGGAATTATCTTTTTCATGATTGTATAAGTGATCCTTTGACTTGAAGTCTCCAAAGTTATCTTGTATAGGAACTGTTATGTTTTGATATTACTTATGACCTATTTAATCATAAGTCGTTCAATCGGTAGTCATTAGATGTAGCATAAACTATATGAAGATAGTTGTATGATCAAGGTAGGATTCTTCACCCTAAAGTAATTAGAAAAAATGTTCCTTTGTTTTCGATTAGTATTGATTAGGGAAATCTTTAGCCACGGTGGAATGAAGTTTTATAAATATTTTAAAAATGTCATTGATTGAATCAATAGCTAATGGTAGAGAATAAATATTATTAGACTCAAAATAGTGTAGACATTAATTCTATTCTCTATGTCTAATCAGAACATTGTATGATAAAAGAATTGAATTATACAGAAAAATCATAACCAGAAAGGTTAGTCAAAATCACTTTGGCATTCCTAAATATTTGGGTAGTCATCGTGCGTTACTAGATGCTAATCTTGAATCTAATTTAGGCGTAATTGGTATTTAATTATAATGAATTTTAATTTTAATTAAAGTTTAATTAAAATTAGATTTTAATTTCAATTAAATTACTAAAATGTCCAAACCCTATTATACATAGGCTTAAGCTTTAATAAATCTATCACTTCTTACTTAATCCTCTTTGTAAGTGTTATATAGTTCTCTTAACCTATTCTAGGGATATCGTTAGAGGTCAGACATTTGTGCAACTACTGTAGTTGAGACGAATCGATTGTTATAAAAGTTCGAGGGATACGAGAAGAAAATGATCAAACTTTGGAATAAGGTACAAATTAATTTTCCATTTTATTATAATTTGTGTTAATCATTTATAAAATTAAAGAGATCTTGGTTTTTGAAAAATCAAAGGTTACAAAAAATTTTCGTTATTATTCCGTTGCGGCTAAGATCGGATCACATCTTGATTTTCTAGCTACAATAATAGATCCTACATTGATGTATGAACTAATTTCATAACTATCATTCATTTTTTAATCTACTTCTAATTTAACTATCCACAATCCAATGATTCCTCATAAAGTCATTACATGGAAATAGTTCATAGTTATGCATATCTTCAAACTTGATTATGATCTAAATAACTTTATCTAATCGATAATTCCTCCACTACTAGGTTTCATTCTATTCAACCTTCGTGATTTGTGTGACCAAGCTCTATAATACAAAAATATCCTAACGTTATAGTCTTCATTCTCATCTTTCTTTCCTTCCCTTATAATAACTGCAAACTTGTGGAACCTTGAATACTTTTGGTACAAGTCAAAAATTATTTCTAAACTTTTAAACTTCATTTCTTCTTCAAGTATCACTCTTGTCTCAACATCTTCTTCCCTACTATATGAGCTCGTCACATTTAAACAACTCTTCTCATTCTCCCTTTTATTATTCATCTTTTTTATACTTCTTTATTACACAAAACATATCACATCATTTTTTTTAAACACTACTGCATTTCACAAAATATACCATTAAATATTATAAATGATACTAAAATTTGTCAAAAAGGCATAAATACACATACCAAAATATACTACACAACAAGTAGATGGGCACCAAAATGAAATTCAATGCTAAAATAGGGAAACTAGATCTTCTTCTTTGTTCTTGTTTTCAAACTCTTTGTGTCTCCTTACCATCTAGACTAGTAGTAACCAAGTTGAAATCTTATTAACTACAAAATTTGGTTTCTATATTTTACA
>JANZLF010000007.1:5033639-5046834 GCA_026546835.1 Erythroxylum foetidum | reverse complement strand
TATGTGGGATTATTTTACAAAACACCCTTAGAGTACTAGTCAACATTAGGATTAGCTATCTCCCAAGTACATTGCAAAGGCCACTAAGGCTTGATGAACAAACAATAAGTTTGAGGAGAGTGGGACCTATAAAGGTGTGCATTAAAGTGGACAGAGATGCTAAGCCACCTGACACACTTAAGATCCTCAAACTTAGTGAGGATGGAGAACTGTTACCTTATAAAATTTCTCTGTCATATCCATCAAAACCCTCTCAGTCTAATCTAATTAAAGTCTAGAAGCCTAAATCACAAGTTCATAAAACTAATCCTTTCCCCTCATCCCTCAATAATCCTTTTACAACATTGGATCCCCATTCACCTACTAATTTTATTAACTTATATAGTAACAACACTTTTGATAATTCTATTCCTGATCCTAAGGAAGCCAATGTACTTGATGCTCTTATACTCACTAACCTTAGTCTCCCTTCCTCTAGGTGAAAAATGAAGATTAAATTATTTACAATGGCAATACAAATTTGATTTCTTAATAAAAGTAGTCACCTTTAATATACTCTAATGTAGGATTTGGGTTTAGACCCTGAAAGTCTTAAGAAGTATATCCCATTTACTCATGCCACTTGAAGGAAGTCAAGTAGAAATAAATAAAAAAAGAAAAGGGTTTGATAGCCCCCTGTAATCTATAATTGTCTCCTAGAATGTAAAAGGCTTGAATTATCCTAAAAAGCTACAAGCATACATGATTATATCAAAGATAAAGAGCCTTCTATAATTAGATTATTGGAAACAAAGATAAAGAATGTACTCCTTTTAAAGGTATAAAGTTTCCTAGAAATAAATGGCAAGTAATTTTCAATCATGGTTTCCATTTTAAGGCAAGAATTATTACAACCCTCAACCTTAAAATACTCTATTCTCAATAATCTAACTATGTAGCGTACCACTCTTATAGAGCATATACCTGGTATAACAGAGTATATCTGAGCACATACCTTAGCGAATGACACGTTAGAGCAATCACAGTAACTCATTAAGGCATCACATATATTATAAGTACTCAAATTGATCAAAACCTCCCATTTCATTTTTAAACATAACATTTACATTATGAAATTACAATTCATAGCACATGTAAAAAATTACATAACATGTGAGAGTTTGCAATTCCATACAAAGTGAGCTACATGAAATGGGATTTTAAACCAAAATATCCTAACTGGTCTCATCATTATCAGCTGACCAGACCTTTGAGCCATTTTGTCTCCAAAATGTAGGATACTATACTCCTACTTTATCACCTTAGGAGCCACTTTGTATTAGGGAGGAATTGCATATGTGTTGAAAAGTTGTTTATGATTAATACATCCTCTTGAAGTTGTAATGAAAGTGTTATTAGATTATGTTGAATATGAGATAGATGTTGGCATGGAAGGTTACCTCTTTTGTGGTTTCAATAATATTGTCATCAATTTTATGAGTGATTCCTTCATATTGGTATAAGTTTCATGTGCTTTGGGTGTGAGAGCTGAATTAGGTTGTGAAATATAAATGTTGCATTCATCATAGCTGATGGTACCCAGTTTTTGATGAGTGATAACTTTTGTACTTAATGTCACATTGAATGTTGCTTTGTTTCACTAGCTTAATGATTTTCAAGTTACTTGACCCCAGTATATCTCACTTTATCTTTACCCATATTACAACCTTGAAACGTCCATTGATTCATGGCTTTTTATGTGACCTTTACTGGTGGTGAAATGAAACGATATACAAAGTTGTAGATTGTTATGATCATGAATGGTGTTGAGTGTATCTGTGGATATATTTTAGTTAAACACATTTTCTAAGTCTACCATTAGATTGCTCGATTTTTAAAGGTAATGAATGTTGATTGATCATGTGTTAAAGCTTAGAATGTTAAGTTCTTGCAATGATTTTTGAAAGTCATTCATCTTTGCTTATGATTATATATTCTTGGAACATATAGCAATTGAGTAAATGTTTTGGTTCTATAGGCTTAACTTTGATATTTTGCCTAAGGATGACCAAAAGCTAAGTGTGGAAGAAATTGATATATGCTTAATTGATTGTTTAACTATGATGAAATACTTAGTGATTAATGACATGAAATTGCTTAAGTTACTTACTTTGACTCATGTGTGATTTTAGGCATAATTCGGAAGCAAAGAAGTTAAAATGAATAGAAAGCACGATATTTTTTGGTCATTTTTTGAAGACTAACAGTCACTTGTTTTTATGGAGCAAGAAGAAAAAAATTAAAAGCCAAATAGAAAACAAGAAAAAAAAAAAGAAGTAGAAAACTTGGACAGCTGTGCATTTTTTTGCATGGGCTATATTGAACGTATATTTAGAAGGTGGAGAATGCAAGAAGAAAGAAAGCAATGTGGGTGTTTCAGCAGTAGATGAAGCAAAACAACAACAAGAGAAGCGTTACATGCCAGTAGCAACCAACAACCTAAAATGCAGTGTAGTAGGGTAAGATAAGAAGAGCAGTAAACGATGTAGCAACACAGATGGGAAGTAACAGCGCGCTAAAATGATAGTCCAGTGATGAATTGGGAAAAGAAAATGCAAACTTGTTTGCATTTAACACATTAACGGATACGTTTGCGTTTCATGCATTGTGGGTTTTTAAAGGTGAATGATGAAGATTTTCTCAAGAAGGAAATTGAGAAAATCATAATAGTAACAGTAAGGAGGTGCAGCAGAGAGAGGGAGAGTGGTTCTTTAGTGGGAAATTTTTAAGGGGCAAAGCTATGATCATTTGGAGACCTATAGAAGGGTAACATCTCAACATTAGTTCGGAGGTAACATCGACATCGATGACCCGAGTTAAGTATACTTCACCATTTTTTATTTCTCTCTCATTAGAAATTGTTTGTGTTATCTTATATTAATTGATTTAGGTTTTGTATATGGATCGTATTCTAGTTATTATTCAGTTATTTATGTATGAATCTATCGGCTATTGTGAAAAAATGATTTTAATTCATTCATTAAATCGTTTATTTGTAAACTCAATGTTAGAATTTTGATATAATTCGTAATCGTTATATTAAAATTCCTGTGTAGCGGCTAATGATTCGTAATCATTAGAGATAATATAACCTAAGTTACATAATGCATCATATATGGTTATTGCCTTAATTAATCGGTTTTCCTAGTTCGCAATGCTACTACCCAATTGAATCTAGAGATCGTATCCTAGGTTCTTCAGTGGTTAGGTTTAATTAACGATCGTATCTTGATTAAACACTACCTAGGAAAAAACTCGAGTTAATTATTAACCCATGATTAATAGTTGCTAAAAGAGGCTTGATAACAACAAATTAATAAAAATATGTTTAATTAGGGTATAGGTCGAGATTGAACCAAAGAACTGGGTCCTTACTAAATTCTTCACTTTTATCATTTTTTGTTTTTTTTCCTTATTTGTTTTTGTTAGTCTAAAATCAAAACCTCCTAAACCTAAACACCCATTAATTTCATTTCAATAACTTTACGCACATTCTTTGTAGGATCGACCTAGACTTTCTACTACTATAGTAGTAGTTTAGTTTTTATTTTGACTAGCGTTACGGTATGCTATCAACAGTCACATTACGAATTAGGAAAACCAGTTAATTAATGTAACAACCACCTACACTGAAGCCATTTAACCTAGGTTAAGTTATTTCTAATGATTACGAACCATTAGTTACTATAAATGAATCTCAAATATAACAATTTTGAATTATATTGAAATTTTAGTTATGGGTTCGCACACAAATAATCGAATGATAACGAGAAATACGATCATTTATACATGGAACCTAAATCTATATGCATAGGATAACCTAAATAATTCCTAAAGAGAGAAAAAAAAAAGCAATAAATACAAGGAAGGAATGCTTAAATTGGTTCATCAGCATCTTATCACCTCTGACACAGCATCAGGATGTCTACCCTTTATAGGTCTCTCCATATGAGAGAGCTTCATCACCCTGTCTTATGCCTCTTGAGAGCTCCTTTGTTGATTCTCAAAACAATTCATAGGTTCTACCTTACACAAAATAACATTTTTACACAAAAAGTAGGGTTTTCGGTAAGCTGGCAGTATCTCAAGGCTATGATACACCTTGCATGGGCATGATATGGGTTGTCAAGCCTATATAACTAGTGTCGCGTGACACACCTCTCACGGCCATGACAAATTTTTCATGGTTGTGAGATGCATCTTATGGCCATGACTTGCGCTAATATTCACTCCTTTTCATATTTTCTTGTCTCCTCTTGCTCTAATCCTTCTCATTCTTGATCCATGAAGACAAGCAAGTGTGAATCTTCAAAAAATGGCTCAAACATAGTGCTTTTGACTCTCTTTGGTTCTTTCACTTCCAAATTGTACTTAAAACCAAATATGAACTAAAGTGAATGTCTTAAACATTTCATATCATTAAATACTAAGTGTTATGAAATAAATGCATAATTAATTAAGAATATATCACCGACCCATGGCCTGGTAGGGCCAGGCACAACCTGAGCCTAGCTCGACCCATTGCCATTCATATGAATGATTGAAGAAACTTCACAATATTCATTATAAGAATGACTTACTTAAAGTTATTGATGAGCCTAGATAGAGCTTCCATGTGCTTAGTAATAACTATATGCAAACCCTTATAATGTTAACACCAAGCTTTGTGAGAAAAGCAAACTAACTACCTACCTCTACTCCCTTGAGGCTTATAATTCCTCGATTAACCATAAAGTTAGAATCGATTGGCTGAGAGAGTTAGATTCTAAGTTGGACTATTTATTTTGAGCCTTTCAATCAAAGAGAAACCTCAACAAAATATTAATCATCTTAGACCCTAAAGGGATTTATTCGTATGAACAGGACAAGTTTAAGACCTTGGCTTTCAATCATTTCAAAATTATTCTCAACAGTGATGTTGTTAATATAAGCACTCCCTGCAAGTGATTTGAATTAATCAATCAAGGCTAGGTTAATGTTTTTACCTCTCCTATCTCTAACCAAAAAATTTGGAGATCTCTCTTCAATATTCATCCAGGCAAAGCTCTATAACATAATGGATTTAATGTCTTTTTCTTCCAAAGTTCCTAGAACTTATTGAAAGATCATGTTTGCAAAGCCATTAGGGAATTCTTCATTGCTGGTATCATGCTTAAGTAATCAAATAAGACCTATATTTACCTTATACCTAAAATCCTTAATCCCTCTACATACCAAGATTATAGGCCTATTTCTTTCTGCAATAAATCATAAAAAGTCATTTTTAAGATTTTGGCCTTGAGACTGAAACATATCACTAGTGACCTAATTGGCTTTTATAATCTACTTTCATTCTAGATTACAATGTTAAAGATAACATTTTGATTACATAAGAAATATCCAAACATTACCACTTTAAGAAGGTTATATAAAGCTATTAAATGAAGATAAACTTCTTCAAAGCATTTGAAGATGTAAGTTAGAAGTTCGTCCTTCGTACCTTATAAGCTTTTGGATTCTTATTAGTGTTTAGTAATTGGATTTATGAATGCTTATCTACTATCTCTTTCTGATTAATGGTGACGCCACCCCTATGTTCAAAGGCGCTAAAGGGATTAGACAAGGTGATCTTTTATCACCTTTTTTTTTCCTCTTGTCATTGAAATGCTAACTAGGTTAATCTCCTTCAACATTTCACAAGGAAAGGCCTTCAAATATCAATATAAGTGTAAGAACTTGAAGCTCTTAAATTTTTGCTTTGCTAGTGATTTAATGCTAATGTTTGATGAGGATAAATATTCTATATAAGCTCTCATTAAATATCTCCAATAATTTATTGAACTTAATGGACACTTAATCAATATGAGGAAAAGCCAAATTTATGTTTCTTTCACCTTTAGCTCCTTGGAACAAGAACTGGTACTATTATTTGGTTTTCAGCTAAGCAAAGCTCTCTTTAAGCACCTATGCACCTATTTCAGCCTCTAGCCTCACTTACATTGATTGTGTGCCCCTATTTGATGCAATCTTGAAAAAAACATTAGCAGTTGGAAAAGCAAGATTTTCTTTTATCATGGAAGATGATTTCTTCTATGCTTAATAACATGTTTCTTTCGTAGAGTTCCCACATTTTCTTAACCAATCAAGTCATTAAGCATATTGACAGAATCCTTAGAATTTTCTATAGAGTAGATCTACTTCTCTAAAAGGTTCTTCCCAATGTTTTAAAACTCAGACCGGTCATCGAACCGGTGGCCTTACTGGTTACTGGTTTGATCGATTCGACCGGTTCAACCACCGGACGAACCGGTGTGACGTAATAATTATGCAATAATTATATTTAATTATATATAATATTAAAAATATTCAAAAAATTCAAAAAATTCAAAAAATAAAAAATAAAAAATAAAAAAATAATTATCGGACCGGTCAGACCGGACCGATCCGACCAGTCAATTGACCGGTTTTGACAGGTTCATACTGGGTCAATTTGTGACCGATTTTAAAGCATTAACCGGACCGGACCACCGACCAGTCACCGGTCAGACCGGCCGGTCCGGTCTAGATTTTAAAACCATGGTTCTTCCAAATCAGACGAAAAGATGTTTGCCTTCCCAAAGTTGAAGGAGGCTAAGAATAAAGTGCATTCAAACTACAAATAAAGTACTCATTGCTAAGAGAGTTTGACATTTATTCATGACAAAGAGACCTTGTGGGTTTAAGTGGATGTATGGGGAATACTTAGAAGATAGTAGTTTATCATCTATAAAACCTAAGCCTAACACTTCTTTGACCATTAAAAAATTATTTATTTTTAGGGAAATTATGTTCAAGTAAATGAAATATTTGATAAGAAATGGGGAATCCACTAGTTTCCAGTTTAATAATTGGACAAACTTTGGCTCATTACATTTGCATCCTAGCTTTCCTTCTATACAACTAGCGATCCCTATTAAAACCAAGGTTAGTGTGGCCATAAGATATCATAGATGGAGCTACTTCCATAGAGGTATGTCCAATACACGTGTAGAATTTCTAAGCTACACTCCTATTCTCTCTACGATGGATACTGTTATCTGCCCGCATGGGTAGTTTAGTTAGTCATTGGCAAGGTTAATTTGGGACAAGAACCAGGATTCGAATCCCGGCAACGGAAGAAATGGGTCACCTTATTAAGAAGTTGGCTGAGATCAGACCGTGATTTACCCCCTTACTACTCTATCAGGCTAGGGTGTGGGGGCGCCTGAGACGGACAATTCCACCTTTTGGGACAATGAGGGATACTGTTGTTATCTGGCTCAAACAAATCTAAGAAGTTTCTGTTGTGTCTCATAATTCAATCCCTCTCTTTAAGAAATTCCCTAATACAAGCTAGTGTGGTTTAAAGGACATGTACCAAACGTTTCCTTTATCCTCTGGATGGTGGTTAAAAGAAGCCTCATAACCTTGTATAGAATGACATGGTCCTCTAATTTCCTCTCTATCTCTACCAAGATAATCCTGAGACAATGAATCACCTATACTTATTAGTATGTCCATATTCCGACTTTTTTGGAGATACATGTTAATATGCCGGACCAAATCATAGTTCAAGCCGCCTGCCCTGAACAAATAGGAACATACAGATGCACACTCCTCCTTGTAAAATATTCATCTTCCTTGGAGCTTTTTGGTGTCACCTTCAATTTCAACCAAGTTCCTGGGACATAACTATCAATTAGGCCTTAGGAGTTAGGTACATTAACCTTCATGACCTCTCAATCTTAGCCATGGAATATATGTGTCATAGAGAGAGTAAATTGTTACCAAGAGTCTCCACCTCAACTGTTATGATGGATACAAAGACTGAAACTTCTTTAACAGGAACCGCGCGGTGGATGTGAACTTGTTAGGGATCTAGAACTGAAGTGGAATGTAAGCTGAGATGCTCACCTTCAGTCATTTGATCTGACTTATCTCCTGTCTCCTATCTCCGGAAGTAGCTAAGCAACCGTGTTCTTTTTGGCTAGTCAACTGATTGTATTGTGGTCTAGAAGATGATGTCGTGTCTCCTAGATGCCTATATGTAGCCCGTTTTGAATATGCTTGGTCCTCTTCATTCTAATATCAAATATTGTATTTCAAGGATTATAGGGAATGGAGATTTCTCTCGTTTAAGCCATGAAAACCTTTTTACGATCCTCCTCGCTGGTATATTTCTTCTTCCCCATCTCGTATTCTTTTAAGCATGAAAAGTCCAGACTTTGTCCGTGCACTGGCCAACCTTTACGCAGTCCAACTTCACTTGTGTTCCGCACGAAGCCCCAGTTCTTACACCTTGGCACGTTCTGTACATGCCCACATGATAGCTTCTGGGTTCAAGCCACGTGCGCATGTATTCAATCGTTTGGTCGACATTTATTGTAAGTCGTACAACCTTGTCTATGCCCAGTACCTGTTCGATGAATGCCCTCAACCAGATGTTATTGCGAGAACGACAATGATTGCTGCGTATTCTGCAGCGGGGAAATTGAAGCTTGCGGGAGAGATATTTGGTGGGACATCGTTTCATATGAGAGATACTGTTTTTTATAATGCAATGATCACTGCCTATTCGCATAATGACGATGGTCACGCTGCAATTCAACTGTTCTGTGATATGAGAAGGGATGGCTTTAGGGCTAATGATTATTCGTTTTCTAGTGTTCTTAGTGCTTTGGCGCTTGTCATAGAAAATGTAAGGCAGTGCCAACAATTGCACTGTGCAGTAGTGAAATCGGGAGCAGGACTTACTTCTACAGTGTTTAATGCATTGTTGTCTGTCTACATAAAATGTGCAACCTCACTGCAATTGTCGTCGTCGTTGATGGTTGCTGCTAGGAAGTTGTTTGAGGAGATGCCTGAGAGAGATGATCCGTCGTGGACAACAATGATTACTGGGTATGTAAAGAATGATGATCTACTTACAGCGAAAGAGTTACTGGATGGGATGAATGAAAAATTCGGGGGTGGGTGGAATGCGATGATGTCTGGTTACATGCATCATGGGTTATATCATGAAGCACTGGACGTATTTAGAAAGATGCTTTCATCCGAAATTCAATTGGATGAGTACGCTTACACTAACGTGATTAGTGCTTGTGCAAATGCTGGTTTCTTCAACTTTGGAAAGCAGGTTCATGCCTATATTCTAAAAAATGTGGTCACGCCTACACCAGCATTTTCATTACCTGTTAATAATGCCTTAATCACATTGTACTGGAGATGCGGTAAAATTGAACAAGCTCATGAGATATTTAATAGGATGACCATGCAAGACCTTGTCTCATGGAATGCAATTCTATCAGGCTATGTAAATGTTGGGCGTATTGATGAAGCCAAAAACTTTTTTGAGATAATGCCAGAGAAGAACCTTTTGACGTGGACCGTGATGATATCAGGATTAGCACATAGTGGTTGCGGAGAAGAGGGTTTAAAGTTGTTCAACCAGATGAAGTTACTTGGTTTTAAACCATGTGATTATGCATTTGCAGGAGCAATTACTTCTTGTTCTGTGCTCGGATCATTCGAGCAAGGTCGTCAGCTTCATGCCCAACTTCTCAGATTTGGTTTTGAATCAAGTCTTTCAGCGGGAAATGCACTGATAACTATGTATGCAAGATGTGGCGTTGTAGATGATGCGCATAGCCTTTTCCTTAAAATGCCTTGTGTGGATTCTGTATCATGGAATGCTATGATTGCTGCACTTGGGCAACATGGACATGGTGCCCAAGCAATTGAATTTTTTCAACAGATGTTGAAGGCTGGCATATTGCCTGATCGTATTACATTTCTCACTGTTCTCTCTGCTTGTAGCCATGCAGGTTTGGTAACTGAAGGGCGTCAATATTTTGATATAATGTACAAGTGTTATAATATAAGCCCTGGTGAAGATCATTATGCTCGTCTGATTGATTTGTTATGTCGAGCTGGAAAATTCTCTGAGGCAAAGGAAGTGATGAAATTAATGCCTTTTGAGCCTGGAGTACAAATATGGGAGGCTCTCCTTGCCGGCTGTCGCATTCATGGGAATATCGATTTGGGAATTGAAGCTGCAGACCGACTCCTGCAATTGATACCTCAACATGATGGAACTCATGTATTGTTGTCAAACATGTACGCTGTAGTGGGTCGATGGGAAGATGTGGCCAAGGTGCGCAAGTTAATGAGGGATCGGGGGATTAAGAAGGAGCCTGGCTGTAGTTGGATTGAGGTTGATAGTAAGGTCCATGTCTTCCTGGTTGATGATGCTGTGCACCCTGAGGTCCAACTAGTTTATGACTATCTTCAGAATATGGTCCATGAAATGAGAAAAATAGGCTACGTGCCTGATACAAAGTTTGTGTTGCATGATATGGAGTTTGACCAGAAGGAATCAGCCTTGTCTACTCACAGTGAGAAGCTTGCAGTTGCTTTTGGTCTAATGAAGCTTCCTCGACAAGCCACAGTCAGAGTTTTTAAGAACCTAAGGATATGTGGTGATTGCCATAATGCATTCAAGTATATGTCTAAACTTGTGGGCAGAGAGATCATAGTGAGAGATGGAAAGAGGTTTCATCACTTTAGGGATGGGAAATGCTCTTGCGGCGATTACTGGTAATCAGAGTTCTATAGATCAAGGGGAAGCTTGGAGTTTGAAACAGAAATGTGCTTGGCCATTGTGAGGATGCCAAAGTAACAGGTTTCTAACATAGGTGAATTTATATATTATGGGTTTTTTAACCAGTTTCTGTCACTTTTGTGTGCCATATTCTTCAATGATATCAAACAAAGGCGGTGTTATCATTTCAAACGATGGTTGCGTTGTTTGCTATCTACTGTTTTCTTGCTATTTCATCGAGGCATACGCCATACAGTGATTATTAAAGTTATTAGAGACGGAGCTTAGATTTTGAAATAGAAATGTATTTGGTAGTTTGGGGAATATTGAAGGGACAAGTTCCCACCAAAATTGCAGTTTCAGATTGTTGCATGATTTTCCTCTCATGATAGTGCAATTGTACGATTTTTGTTATTTCTATGTATGTTGAAAACCTTAAACAAAAGCACAAGAAGTAATACTGTTTAAATTGATGGCTGTCGGATTCTGCATCTAATGTTTACTTGGCATTACTTAGATGCAGTGATTGCTGATAGTTACAATTTCTGTTCATGCAGAAGAAGGTTAGAGTAGCAGAAATATTTTGGCAGTTTTGAAGGATACTGAGGTACAAAATTCTCATCAAGATGCATGATTATGGGAAATACATGGTTTCTCTCCTTATGATTCTACAAACACGTAGCAATAATCAATGATATTTGTTGTTTTATATGTGGAAGCAGAAGAAGTAATATTATTGAAACAATGGTTTGGTTGCTTCTTATGTTTGTTTGGTAATTATTTGGAATGATGATTTTGAAAAAGAAATCACTTATACATGATGTGGAAGGAGTTTTTTGAAGTCATGCACTTTTCAATCTTTGCCCTCCACTGGTTGCTGTATCTTTTCTTATAGAAAGGCCGAAACTGTAAAAGACCATGCTATGCTACTGGATTTGCGTGTTAGAAACTGTTCAGGCATGGCTTCCTAGTTCCCATCTTCAAATGGAGAGCTTCTATTGGATTTTAGTGGAATCTGATTATCAAAAAGCAACCAGATGGTCTTTTCTTCTATGATTAGTTTCGTAAAAATTAGTGAGCTCAGGCAGAGTAGGGAGGAGTAGTTGAAACAGGTGGATGGTGGGATTTACTTATGATGAAAGAGTTTTGGATAACTAACACCTATTGTGCCTCGTAATACATGCTTGAATTTTCAAATCCATGACATGTTCTGCTAACGTGAGTAGATGGAACTGGATGTTCTCAAAGGAAATTCTGGACAAGTTGCTTTTAGTTTTATAGCCAATTCTTTCACAGTCATGTACGAAGTGTTTAGGATATGTAACTATCAGAATATGCCTTGCAGATCTGCAACCTTTATCTGTTTCTTCCTTGTCCTATCGCATGATGGGGTACAAAACTATATATTGGACTCCTGAGGCTAATAACCTACTTCACATGCTGCTTGATCAAGGGAAAATAATTTCAAAGAACCATCACCAAGGATCATGTAAGTTTCATTCAAATATTTCTAAATTTCAAACAATATAACTCATAGATTATTCCATTAGATCTTGCATCTCCCACAACTACTTGTAGTTATCTTTGGAGTAGTTTCATATCCTTTATTTTGAGTATGCTTATGTAAATCTTACACCGTTTCAATTGTTGTTAATAGTATATGGTAAATTTCCTTCCGTCTTCCTAATGCAACAACAGTTCAAATTGATCTCACCATAATGATTTGAGATTATAGGGATATATGTCTTAACTAGTCTATTATACTGTGTTGCATCACATAAAACCAAACGATTTATAAAACATGCAAATGATGTTGAATTTTTCTCTCCTCTATATGTCTGCAGTTTATTGATGCTTCTGCAAACTAATGAATGGCCGTGACTTTCATTTAATGATTTTATAACAAACACAATAATTGTAAAAGAGAGATAAAATCGATTTATAGTAGTTCAAATGAAATAACTCGACTTATATTCACTCTCCAGATGAGGTTATGAACTTGTGTTATATTTTTCAAAAGAAAACGGTCAACCATATTTACCACACCAGTTAATAAATTTATCTAAAACCTTAAGATTAGTCGCCCAAATTCACCGTACCTGTCAACTAAACTTCCTAAAATAAAATTTTAAAGCCTATCAATTTCTTGAAAGATCAAAATGTGAAATTTCTTTATTCTCCTGATTTAAAATCATTTCAAATTTTTGTTTGAAGATTGATATGTTTTCTTTAATGGTAAAAAATTTCTCTTTATTATGATAGGATTTATACATTATTTAACATATGAAATTGATTATACACTGGAGATAGACTGAAGTTCCATATTGAAGATCTTATCTATGTTTTGTATCTATGTTTTGTGCAAAGTTGAGTAGGAAACATATGACTACCTATTCTTCTCATGTGCATTTTCCTCAGCTCTGTGGAATCATCTACTAGCCATCCTTGGAATAAAACGCCCAAGTAGAGGTTGGAGGAATACACTAACTTGGGTAAAAAGTGCAAATTTCAAGAGTAATGGTGACAGGAAGATCTTCAGGTTACCATTTGGAATGATCA
>JANZLF010000007.1:4984575-4995560 GCA_026546835.1 Erythroxylum foetidum | reverse complement strand
CAAGAAACTATGATTAATCAAAGGTTGACATGTACCATGCCTTGTGATTAATCTTGATATCGTGTTACAAAAGGACTAAGCTTATAACCATAGTTACAGTTAAATCGGATTAATGATCCTCATTTGATTTGGGTAGTCATAATATCTTGCTAGAGGCTGCTTATGACTTATGGGCCTTGAAGTGTGATCAAGCCCATTGCAACATCAAATGAGCCTACAGGGTTGCACACAAAGAGTGAAGTGATCTGGGCTTATTCTCTTGGGTCTAATTTATTAGGTATTGAATAAATATAAGTAGATATATTTATTGGGTTAGATCGAATTAAGTTGTCAGGTTTTTATTATATGAGATATAATGGGCCGAAACCTATTGGGGCCTCAATGGGATTAGGGTTTCTCTATAAATAGAGAAGCTTAGGTCTCATTAGAGTACAGACACTATTGTCAGGAAACCCTAGCCACCATCCGAGAGGAAAACCGTGCGGCGTTCGGAAAAGAGTTTCAGGACGTGCTAGCACACCACAGCCGCAGCCCGGATCGTGCATATTCGTGTGGATACCGGTAGAGGGCATTCGCATTACCAGTGTCTTGGAATCCGAAAAAGAAGCAACCTACCCACGGAAATAAGGTATTTTAGTACATCCTTGATATTTGTGATTATACATCGTGTTGTTGTATGGTCTTTTTCACAGTGTATTGTGAATACTCATACCGTACGCGATCCAACAATGATAGAAATGAGACGAAAGAAAATGAGACGATAGAAATGAGACGATGAAAATGAGACGAAAGAACTAAGACGAAAGGAAAGTGAAACGAAGCAAAAGTGAGACGATACAAAAGTAAGGCGATAGAATTGGCCTTTGAGGTCTTCATAAAAGTTGTAGATTTGGAACTCCTCTTTCCAATAGTCTAAATCGAAGTCAATCCAACATTTGTAGTGAGAGTTATAGCAATTGTGCCAAGACATGTACAATAAGAGTAAAGATATGAACATGTTGGATTCTTTTGGCCATAACTTCTTCTGTAGACCTCTAAATGACTTGATTCTTGAACCATTGGATTTGTAAGACATTGATCTACATCTCCACCAAGAATCATAGCTATTTGGAATATATGGGGAAAGATTGAGTGAAAAGAGTGGAACGGGTGCAGTGAGTGTGCTCTTAAGCAATATGAACTGTTGTTACTCCACTGAACGTACTTAGGTATTTTGATGATTTCTGGAGCCCTACTGATCCAAATGAGATGATTTTTGTTTTTTTGTAAACTAGAGACATGGAGCCACAAATGGGATGAAAAAATTGTTGGTTAAATACCCAGGATTTGTCATGAACATGCATTGTACATAATTCATGTCATACATGTGCATTATTAAATACTTATAATTGTGTAAGTTGTGATATTGTGTATATTATTCGTTATAAAGGGGCAACTGGAACGTCAACCTCCAAACGTTGTCAGATCTTCCAGGCATTAGCTTTGGAAATAACTTGTGAGTAACCTAGACGGTCTCACTCAATTAACTGTTTGCTTTAGAATATGTTTTGAATAATGACATTGATGTGGTTTGATTGTGTTGATTCCAGACAAGAAAGATCCGGTGATTCTGGTGTATGAATGAATTATTAGAGTGCTCCTTGTATGTGAACATGACAAAATAAGTGCTTCAAGTGTTCAAATTTTTCAATATGCATATGAATGCAAAAGTGTGCTCAACACTTCTGCTGAATGTCGGACTACGATCTAATGATGAATGTGATCTAAAATGTGAACGTGCATTCATGTGATTGACCGAGGTTATGTTATGACAAACATTCATTACATAAATGCATGCAAGATAAAGGAAGTTATAATCGGAGTCGCCAGGATAAAGAGTTTAAAGCTCAGAATGTGATCAGAGCCTCAGGCTCGAGTGCGACTATATCTGGTATTCACTAAGGGATATGGGACGTTATATAACACAACTCGGAATCCACTAACGGATATGAGCTAGTAAAAAGGCACTCGATTATAACGGCAATAATAAATGAAAGTGAGTCTCATGTGCATTGCAATTATAATTGATATGTGTGTTTTGTATGAATGATATGACTATTTTGAATGTGGGATGTGATATATTATGAATTTGCAATGAGGTGAATATTATGTTACGTGTGATAGTGTAATACATGAATTGAGAGAACCATCAATAATTGTTACCTCATTGAGTTCACAAAACTCACCAAAATTGCAACATTATCTTTTCAGGATCGAGAGATGACTCAAGCTACTAAGGGCTACCAATCGTATAGATTGTGTTTTGGCAGGAAGAGTCATGGTTCAAAGGTCGGTCAGCTAGAATCTGTGGACAATTTGGATAGATTTCTTATATCTTCCTCTCTCATGTAGTCCTTTTGTATTAAGTTTGATGTTGTATCTATGGAAAACGTTGAAAGACAATGTAGACTTCGATTGTTGTGAAATGAAATGAGGAAAAAGTTAGGTTTTTAAAATTTTGTGATCTTTTTATAATATTTTTTAAGTAATTTGTGATACCATGTCATTTGAAGTAAATGTAGTGATCGAACGTAGCTCGCCCTTATCGTAGGATATATACCGGAATGACCTTCGGGCGTCTCGGTGTATACCCTGTGATAAGGAGGCGCTACACGTGCCATGGTCCTGCCTGGAGAACCTTCTTGGTATCATCCAGATAGGAAAACTTAAACAGAAATACAACATTAGTATTTATTAGGATATCTTCTAGTCCCATAGATTTCCGATTATACATGACACATTGCTTTATTATAGGGAATGCCACTTGCCAATCAATAAAGAAACCAAGAAGTGAGGAGTTTCACGTGCTAGCTCCTACTATGAGAACTTCCAAAGGTGGGGTAAATAATCATGGAATCAGATGCCTAGAGGGAGGAGAGTAATTAAGCTCATAATCAGAGAGTAATTAAGCTCATAATCAAACAATTAGTTGTAGGACATAAACGAACAATAAGAACTAGATGTGCTACAATTACTTACACAAGTAGAATCTTAGCAAACCAACTTGAACGCTTAATCCTGAACTAGGAAATTAACTGTTGTTCGAATAAGATTATTATCATATTAACTAATCTATTTTGAAGACTCTCACGTTGAATAATTGAATCCTTTTTTATATTAATATATCGCCTTATGAGGTCTTTAAATTAAAAAAAGAGTAATAAAATGTCTAAAATGCTATCATCTCAAGTACAACCTTTTATTTAGAAGAAATTAGCATATGCATGATTGGAAGAAAAGGCTACAAATTACAATTAAAATATTCAATAATCTCCTTTATAAAATAAGGTACTTTTGGAGGATCTTAAATTAAAAAATAAAAAAGAAATCAGCGGCTTTGTAAACACTGTTGTGGTACATCATAAACTTTGAGAGGTTAGCAAACTACACTGCACGGTCAAATTTTAGGCCCAAGCCTTGCAGCAGGCTGTTTGTGTTAGCCCTAATACCGCCATCACTTCTCCCAATGTTTTTCTGCACAAAGTAAACCGTATTCTACGTCATTTCCCTCCCTGCTCATCTAACTTCTTCCCATTTCTAGGGTTTTGGATTATGTTTTTCAGTTTTATCTTCTATTAGGATTTCATTTTGTTTGTTTGATCCACCGCCATGGCTGAGTGGCACCAGTTTCTCCAATCTATCTTTATTGGCCTTCTTTTTTCTTATCTTCTCGCTAAACTCATCTCCGTTGTCGTTTCATTCAAGGGCGACAATCTCACCCTCAGCCGTAACTCCACCCCTAACCGGACTCAAGCCAAACCCGACTCACTCTCCTCCGCAGCTCCTACACCGCAAGCCAAGCTCTCTCATCCCCGAGATTTCGACTCTGGGGAGACTGAATCGATGATAGCCGAGCATGGCAGTGTGAGGAACGAGAGCGCACCTGGCAGCGACGCCGATGCTGACGACGACGATGACTGGGAGGGGGTTGAGAGTACGGAATTGGACGAGTTGTTCAGTGCGGCGACGGCCTTTGTTGCGGCGACGGCGGCGGATCGTCTGTCGCAGAAGGTATCGAATGAGCAGCAATTGCAACTTTACGGGTTGTACAAGATCGCCACTGAGGGGCCTTGCAGTGTTCCCCCTCCTTCCGCCATTAAAATGACTGCTCGTGCCAAGTGGTACTTATGTTTATCAATTTAAACCAGGATTTTTTTTGTTAGTTTTTTCCTTCACAGAAGCAGGAGCGAGATAAAGAGTGAAAGACATGTGCTTCTGTTCGAAGAACGATTGGCTTGTTGATGATGCAATCATTTTTGTATTGTTTCTGATGTTTAGGCAAGCATGGCAGAAGTTGGGTGCAATGCCTCCAGAAGATGCAATGCAGAAGTACATTGATATTGTCACTGATCTGTATCCCTCTTGGGCTTCTGGTTCGACGGTGGTAAGCCTTAAATCTTGTTTTTGGACAGTGGGCCTGTTCTCCTTAGAACTCGTACATCTTGCTTTTTTCTGCTGAATCATTTCTATTTATGTTTTTCCTATTTTTTTCCCCATATTTGAACACATACATGTTCAGAAGAACAAAGGTGGGAGTGATGATGCACGGTTTAAAGATTCAAAAGGACCTATGGGACCAGTGTTTAGCACTTTTGTCTATGAGGAGGAATCCGTAAATGAGTTGTAAGGTTCTTTAAACTTCTGCATAAGGAGGCCCATTTTAAGTTCTTCAATGTTTGAAAGTTAATTGTGGTTTCATTTTATGATCAGCTTCCTAGAGGGTGCTTCCACATTTGTAGAAGTGCAATTCATGAGTTTCTAATTTTGACATTTAAGTTTTGTTCTTCAAGATCTGTTGTCAGTTACTAGTGTTGTTTAGTACCTCCCGAGTATTATGTGCTAGTTTATGCTATAAATTTTCAATCTGTGGATTATATGCGTTATTGACTCTCTCATACCTATTAAGGTTGTTTTAATATAAAAATCAACATTCTCCTTATGATTTAAAAGCTCATTTCTTTATGTTCCTCAGGACAATGGACGCAATTCATGCTTTTGCTCGAGAAGGACAAGTGGAAAATTTGCTCAAATGCATTGAAAGCGGGGTTTCAGTGAACTTGAAAGGTTTGTTTCTCTTTATTTAATTATATTTAAGCATCATAAGATGCTCGTTCTGATACTGAAATTTTATAAATTTAGACTTCTTGGAATGGACTGCTCATCAATATGTCCTTTCAGCTCAGGTTTTTGTTTCTCTTTATTTGTTTCTATTTCAGCATCATAAGATGCTTGTGCTGATATTGAAGTTTTATATATTTAGACTTCTGGGAATGGCCTGCTCACCATTATGGCCTTCTAGAACAGGTTTTTGATTGTCCTGGTCCAAAGAGTCTTCTGAATTATTTCATTTAAGCTGATATCAGCTGGATTTAAGTGACACTGGTCATTGCATTACTAAGGTTGATTTTCCTTGTAGTGATGCTAACCGCAGAAGAATATTTAGTGTACAATCCAGAAAATGGTTTATGTTTAATTTGTCATAGTGAGAAAAAAAGATCTTTTTAGATATCCTCAATGGAACAGGGATTTTGCTTTAGTAGTAGCCATTTTATCTAAGACCTATTAATTAATAGCTAGTGAGGTGGGCTGACTCTCTTTAATCAAAGTTTACCCCAAACAAATTTCTCTCTCCCTATCAAATTGAAATATAGGACTTCATTTAGATACTCATGCGACTTAATTCTAGTAAGGAATATAATGAAACTTAATTTTACGTAATAGATAATCTCAAAATAAACCTATTCTGAAATGGAAAAGGAAATCTAATTATTAAAGAAAAATATTTGTTGAACCTATTTAGGTGAACTCCTAGAAAGTAAAACTGACTAGTTTATAAAATAACCTTAAACTACCATTCTCCATCATTATTCGCACTTAACAGTCCCCTTTTATTAATTCATTTAAAATCTATCCCATTGTATCAGGCACTTGTTTATTAGGCAAACAGAACTCCATTGCTGTATCTGGTATTGTTATTATAGTACTTCACTTTTTTGAGGAAGCGTACAGCCTTGAATAAATCAATTGGGCGGCTGTTAGCTAAAATTTTGTTTTACCATTTATAGTGCTTGTGAAATATCAAGCAACTGGTGACGATTTATTTTTTAACTTTTTAAATTCTTTATATGCATCATCCACCAATCCATTAAAAGAAGTTTTAGGTGACTTAATTAACTAATCAGGACCATGATTTTTCTCACTGAGCAATTTATCGTTGATCATTTGCAGATAGTGAAGGAAGGACACCTTTACATTGGGCTGTAGATCGAGGCCATCTTAGAATTGTGAAAGAACTTCTTGGAAGAAACTCTGATATAAATGCAAAGGTGAGTTAGTAAAGATTTGGCTTTAGATTGCCTGCAACTTTGAATGATGTTCTGCCTCTTTCATTTATGGATTTTGATGTTCTGTGAATTGTGGAGGAAATAGGAATGGGAGTTTCTACCTTTCATTTCTGTCTAATTTGTAGAAAGTGCACAGTTTCCTTCATATTCCATTTTCCTTGTCTTTTAGCATGGAGATTTATGGTTTGCTTTTCCTTAATTTCATCTCCTCCTTGCTTTTAGTTCAAGCTGAGATAAAATGGGTTTTATCCGGTTGCTTTTGGGCCTTTCTGCGTGGTAGATTGATTGGGCAATGATATGCCTTCTGCCTCAATTAGTAATTCTCGACTTGTGATAAGCCAGATCTTGCAAGTGCTAGGTTTATGCCATAGTTGCTAACGTATGCTTTGAGCTTTTAATCCATTGTTAGGATAATGAAGGCCAAACCGCATTACATTATGCTTCTGTATGTGAGAGAGAAGACATAGCGGAGTTTCTTGTGAGTCAAAATGCAGACACAAATGTGAAAGACAACGAGGGAAAGTCACCTCGTGATCTCTGTGAACTGGATTGGCCTTGCATGCGACATCAGAGAACACATGCTGACTGATTGTTAGTTGGGAGGGTTTCCACCAATTCCTCGTGGATGTATACGGTTATGTTTTGTAAAAACTTTTTAACATCATCTATAATAGCGCTAATTTATCTTTGGCAATGGCTTTCTTTCTTCTTCTCTCAGGTCCCAAAAATTGCATGCTAGCGTTGAAATTTGTGGATATGCACATTCTTTCTTCATCTTTGTATCTTAAGGAGCTAACAAGACAGTTTATAGTGATGGAAATTGGATGGAATTAAAGGACCACAAAATAATTAGGTTTTCTTGATTATGAATTTAAGTTGTAATGAAGGAAGTTTGTATTAAACAATACTCGAACTCAATTTTAAGGAAAAATACTTTAATAATTTCACTTATATGAAAAAATTACAATATAATATTTTACTGAATTTTATATCTGTTGCATAATTTTTACAAGTAGTATATTATATGATTAACAATTAAGTAAATTTCAATAACAAATTTTATTTAAATAATTTTAAAAATTAGTAAAAGTCAAGAAATACAGCCTATGATTGATTCGGATAGGCTTTGATTCCAATATCCCTTTCAAATTGCTTCGAATTTCATTTGCTCCTTCCTCACATCTGGATGCTATTATTTCTAGTTCAACCCCACCTTAAATTCTTTTCAGCTTTGTTATAATCCTTATAGCTTCTGGAATTGACTTGAAACGTTTTAAAATTAATCTCATATGTCTTCCTGTTGATGATATAAGTTATGTTTGGACTGTTTCTAGCTCTATCTTCAAATCCCTTTGCCAATTGTGCCGACGCATGAAAATCAAGTTTTTCAGATACAGCATCACCATAATACAAAAATCTTAGTAAATCATCAGCAAGTGAAGCTTGCTTGCCTTCAATGCAATTGGATAGCTTATAATTCCACAAATCCCTATTTAGTATTTGCAAACTTAAGTACAAACAAGAGACATTATAGCTTCAACTACCTCGGGAGTAACACTAGGATTAATCTTTTGAATGCTACAATGGCATTGTAAAAGATACTCTGCTCGTCCCATATAAGTGGTACAACCCATGAGTTTCTTGCAAAAGACAGTTGAAAATCATATTTTTAATTAGAAATCCTACTACGAGTAAAAGTAGCACAAAATGCCTCCATGAGCATAGACAGGAACATAAAATGCAAATACCTCCAAAGAACTAACCATGTCTGCCCTATGGTTTTCCTCATTCTTTAATGACATTTGCTAAAGAATACGAATTTCTTGTTGGACACAACGAGTGTATTTTTTGAAAAAGAAAAATAAAATAAGCAAAATGGATACAAAAATATTTAACGTGATTTATCCTTAATTTTAGGTTATGTCCACAGACAAAATTCAAAATAATTCTTCCACTATTACAAATAGTAGGTATACAAAGATAAAACTAAAATCGTAGCTCACAATGTATTTCCCAACTTAAAAATACTAACTTAACTATTTTTCTACTTATCAACCATTTAAGAAAATATTTCCTAATTTTAGAACAATGCTTTGTTCTGGTTTTTCTTTGTATTTTTTTTTGTGTTGTAATTTTTTATGAAGCAGCACTCTGCCGCATGAGACAACTGTCTTGCAGTTATTTTCTTTCATTTTTCAACTATCGATGCCACATTTGTTGACCAAATTGGCGTCCCTCCATATTGAGGGACCCATATCTAACAAATTTCTCCCTCTCGATTACATGGAGGGCTCTATCATACTTACTACTGATTGACAATACTCGAATTTACCTTTTAGTATAATATTGGTTAACATGTCTGATCCATTTTTATCGGTATGGATCTTTTCTAATTGTAATTGTTTCGTCTCTATCACATCTCTGATCCAGTGATATCTCACATCAATGTATTTTGATCGTAAGTGAAAAGAAGTATTCTTACCAAGATGAATAACGCTCTAACTGTCACAAAACAACTGATACTGTTCTTGCTTGATACTAAGTTCATTAAAGAACTTCTTCATCTATATCAACTCCTTACAGGCTTCCGTTGCTGCAATAAACTTTGCTTCAGTTGTAAAAAGTGCAACACACTTTTATAACTTTGACTGCTATGTCACAACTTCCCTTGCAAAAATAATCAAGTAACTTGATGTAGACTTTCTTAAGTCAATATCTCCAACCATATCTGCATCTGTGTAACTAGCTAGCACAGATTCTGCTTTTTCAAAATATAAGCATATTTTGGATGACCCTTGAAGATACTTGATAATCTACTTGACTGTAGCTTAATGTTCCTTTCCAGGATTTGAAAGGAAACGACTCACAACTCTAACTGCGTGAGCAATATCTAGCCGTATATAAACCATAACATACATCAAACTTCCAACTGCTAAAGGGTATGAAATTCTGGACATTTTTTCCTTTTCTTCATTTATAGAAGGGCACTTAATGGAACTCAATTTAAAGTGATTAGCAAGAGAATAACTAATCGCTTTAGTTTTGTCTTGTTTGAATCTCTGAAGTACTTTATCATTGTACTTCTCTTGTAACAAACATAGTTTCTTGGCGTTTCTGTCTCTAATAATTTACATACCAAGAATCTACTTTGCTGATCCCATGTCTTTCATAGAAAAAGACTTATGCAATTATTTCTTCAGATTGTTGATTCTAAAAATATTCTTACCAACAATCAATATGTCATCTACATAGAATAATAAAATAATGAAATCATTATCAGAAAATCTTGGATATTATTCAGGATGTCAGGTATGTGTCTTACAAGAGTATGGTGCTACAAATTGTGGTAGTCTTCTGTTAGGAAATTAAACTATTTCCACACAACGAAAGCGTCAATAGAACAACACAAAATTTGATAACGGAGTTCGACCAAATTATGCCTACGTCTCCGGGGCTACTGCACACCCTTTTTATTAGGGAGAAAAATAACACTTACAAGTGTTTACACTCAACACTCAACTCACTAGTGTTTTCACACACTCTCAACCCTTACCCCAATACACCCCAAAAATTACTCACCAAAATTTACCACTCTTACTAAGAGTAAATAAATTTACTTTGGTTCTTTTGGATGAGATAAATGGGAGGAGGATGGGGTTTATTTATAGGTTGTAAGCCCTCCCTCTCTCACTTTCAATATGGGACAAAGCCCCTTTACCTAACACGTACTATCCTATGTCTTCGTGTGACCAATAAAAATTATGGTTTGGTGCTCCTTTCATGCTGCGTTCGTTTTTCTCTCCATCAGCTGCCTACGTCTCAAGCCACCAGCCTCAACGTGTTTTTTCGTTTTTTAGCCACTAGTTGCAACGTGTGTCTTCTCTCTCAGCTCACACATATTCCTTTTTCATGCACCAGCTGTCACGTTCTTATCATCTTGCCACAACTCCACGCCATTAACTCCTCAACGTTTTTCTCTTATATTTTCCAACACACGCAGCACACCCTACAGACCATGCAACCTCCTTTGCTTTTTACGTTTTTAACTTGATGTGTCCACCACTTGCACCGCACTCTCTTTGTCTCCTTCTGTTTTTGTTGTCTTTCTCCACAGACCCATGCACTATCAGCCCACACCTTCACGCACGCCTCTATATTCAAAAACCACGCAAACCACGACAAAGCCACCTTTCACGCTAGCTGTCGTTTTCTCTTTTGTCCATATTGCTGTGTCGTTTTTCTTTTTGAAGGAATCAATAGTATTCTCAGCGGAATCAACCCAAGATCAGAAATACATATACAAGCAAACCAAATTACAAAAATCGATACAAGACAAACCTGGATCTTCTTTCCACAAATCTTCTTATATCCTTATAGTCTTCTATCGTGTAATCTTAATTGTTTCTGTAACCCTTGTTTCTGGGTGGGCAGAAAGAATTGAACTTGTGTTTTCAGAGAGTTTTTGTTCTCTCTCTAAGTTTTCCAATAGATCCCTCTTCGATAGGAAGAAAGGCATATATATATATATATATATATATATATATAAAACTCTCTCCTTTCCGCATAAAAAGTAACCGCTAAGATTATACTGTTTATTACTCA
>JANZLF010000007.1:4912721-4926336 GCA_026546835.1 Erythroxylum foetidum | reverse complement strand
AGAATTAAAGATAAATTAAAAGGAGTTTTAATTTATCTAATTCTAATTATGAATTATAATTATAATTTATAATCATTACCAACGTATTTAGAAACTTAATGGATCTCACATAAAGAACGGGTTGAAGAGAGCGAAGTTAATTTAATCAAGTTGAACTTGCTTGTAAAATTTGAGAAACTTTATGATTAAATATAAGATATTTAATAAATAAGGATCAATATGAGATATTGAATTTAATTTGAGCATAATTGATATTTAATTTAAATTATTTGTAATTCTAATTAAAGATGAATTGAAATTAGAATTTAATTTCAATTAAATTACCAAAACATCCAAAACCTATTATAAATAGACTTAAAATTCTATGGAGCTAGCACTTTTTGCTTAACTATCTTCGTAAGATTTATAGAGTTCTCTCAATTCATTCTGTGAATATTGTTAAAGACCGAATATTTGTACGGCTAAGGTGGTTGAGACGGATCGATTTCAAAAACGGTTCGAGAGATACGACAAGATAAAAATTAAATTTCGGAATAAGATAGGAATTAAGTTTTCGTTTTATTTATTTGTGTTAATCATTTTATAGCATGAAAGAGATCTTAGATTTCGAAAAATCAAAAGTTAGGAAAAAGTTTTACAAAAATTTTGCGACGATCAGGATCAAACTCTGATCCGGTTTCGCAGTAATAATTTACATCTTAACTCTTTGGATTATAACAATTCAAATGTGGACGGCTTAGCTGTTTAGCAGGGATTGGTATAACATAATTTGTAGGTTATTTTATTATGTTTCACATAATCATGTTTATGATATGTTTGCTTATTTTATTTTGTGCTTTTTAGTTTGACTATGATTTTGACTATGTTTTCACTTAAAAAGTAAAAGTTTTTACATAGTCTTTCGTTTTTAAATTATTTTTATTTACAAAGAACTATAAAAGATTGACGGAAGTAAGAGCAACTTGTTATAATGCCAAAGCGTCGATAATTTTAATTCGCGTAAATGAATAATTGCCAGCATAACACACGCTAGACGATTAGAAGAACACAGACGAAGCGATGGCTTTCTCTGCCTTACCCTTTAGTTTGTCCTTTGCTCCCAACACATCACCTCGTCTTTTTCACGAGAAAACTCAGGTTTCTCTCTTCCCATTCTCCTCTCGCTGTTACAATTTCTTTTCTTTTTGGGGGTGGGGGTCCTTAAAATTATTTCTGATCACGGACTTTTATTCAGGTAACCTCGCAACTTCGCAACGAAGGTCGTGGTCGACGAGTATGGCGTCGCAGAAAATTGGTACACTTAACTTCTAAAAATATTTACTCACAGTAGAATCCTTGATATTTGATACGTTTGTGGTTTCTAGTTTAAGTTTTGTGTGATGGGAAAGTGAATGTAAATAATGAAAGAAACCTTGAGGCTTAAAAATTTTGACTTCTATATATTCGGCTCAAGTTTAAGATTCAGCATACTGTCCATTTGGACGGGAACATTTTTGTACTTATAATTTGATAATCACGGATTTCTTGGTAGAAGGAGTATGTGGGGTTGGTATCTTTGTTCCAGGTGGCGATGATCTCTGACTCAGTTAAACACTTATCTTTTTTTTTTCCCTTAATTTGTTATCTACTCGTGTATGTATAGCTGCTTTCAATAGGTAAGAATGGTCCGAACTGGACCTAGAGGGTGCTTAAAAACAGCTTACTCTGGAGGAGATTTGATGTTTATTGCCGGTGTTGTTTTCAATACCTTGAATTTAAGTTCCTGTGTCTACCACTATTGCCCTGAACTATTGACTGGGCATACAATTGGTCTTTGTTGTGACGTAGTGGAGTTGAATTCCAAGCATTAAGTACTTTATTCTTTCCCTATAAGAACTGAATTGAATCCCAATCATTAACAGACCATACTTGAACTAAATTGAAACTTATGATGTTAGTTCTATGTTTATCTTGTAAGTGTTTTCACAAGATAGTAACCATCATATTATTTCATCCTATTTCTTTATTCAGTTCTAGTTTGAAGGGAAGATTTCATTATTTATGTTGGACATTTATGTCTAAGATTTGTGCATTAAACTTAATCCATATGGTCAATCTTTCTTAGCACTTTTAGTTGAAACAGCTTTCACCTCGTTTTGCTTGCAAGTTTATTAACGACGTAGGCCTTTATTCCGATGGACTATCTAATTTACATCAAATTTCAAGTGTTAAATTATTTGGAACCAAATTCTACCTAACCTCATCTTATCGGCTGCAGAATCCTGGGGGAGGACAGTAGGGGTTGCAAGTTATGTTTGATTCTTTATCCTATCAAAGTGAGTTCATGTTTAACAAAATTGTCATCTGGAGAAAATTCTATACCTTGATTATGATTATATCCAAACATATTGGATAAATAAGATAAATAGGGGAATGATGCTGATGGAGACTGAAAATTGAGCATAGGATTGTTGTCTTTATTACATAGAATAGGGCTTCATGTTAAGAATATTTCCTCCTTGGAGTACAAAAAGTTGCATGCTTTCACTTGGAAGGGGGGCTTTCTTAACATCCAAAAGGTGTGGCTTCTGTTTTTTTTTTAGGTTATTTATTGAAAGAAATTCTGGAGTTCTTGTTAAATTTCAAATCTATCCTGCTAGTCGTGTTCAAATTATTTTATTACTGTTCCAACTGTTGGTTGTGTATTGTATGATATATGCTATTAGAACATTTTCCAACTGTATATTTGCCCATGTTATTGACTCATGAAGCTGAGAGAAACGTGTTTTTTTAGCCATCCTACAGTGAATGCTAGGTAATGTGCACTGACATAGACATTTCTCCTTATTTGAATGCTTGCAACTATTCTGTCAAATATTTGTAACTGACTCCTTAGTGAGTTGAAACAGAACGCACTCTGTCGCTATTTAAACTCCGAAGAGAAAATAGTTCTCGTGTTCATTTTTTGCTATTTTTCAATACCTACCCCCAATTGTCTTATTAAACAAGAGATACAGTCTATGAATGAAATTGGGAACTTTAATACCGTTTATGATCTCAGCTTATTGCACTTTTGCTGTATGAGTTCACCGTGTAAAATTGTTTACGTCTAAAATTACATTGTCAACTTGGTGAATATGTGAAGTGATGCTTTGAAGAGGAAATTGATATTATTTTGAGATTAGCTTTCGAAAGTTTATTTCATCTTGTTTGCCTGCATATTTTTGCTGGATTTGCTTTCAGCTTGGAATATGAATGTGTCAACATGCCCCGGCAAATAGATTATGATGTGCACCAAGTAACCTTCGTGCTTTTTTCTGTTTGTGATTATTTTTCATTAACAGCTGTTCTTTGATTTTGATTATGTAAATTCTTATTTGTTTAGACAAAAACTGATGACCTGAGACGATATAAGTTGGAAAGAGTCCCTTTCCTTGAGGAGCAAATGAGGTACGTACAAGAAGGGGGAGGACTCTTGACATTTGATATTGAGAGACTGATGCTATCAGAGGATAACAAGTATGATTTTGTGAACGAGGTGGCTGCTGAGGCAAAAGAATATGTTGAGAGCAATAGAGATGCTTATGGAGGCACAAAGAAGGCGATTCTCCATGTACTTAGTAACCGCATGAATGATGCTGGGTTTCACCGGCCTGAAGCATATGAAGAATCCGACCCTTTCAAGCTGGGCCCTGGTTATCTGAAGGAAGAATTCACATAGATTGTTTGATATGTTTTGTTGTGGTGATCGTTTCAGGCTCCTGTTCTAATTTCCTCAAGTATCATATATATCCCATTTTCTTCTCACGAGTGTATTTTGTCCGACCTCCAATGAGCTATGTTGGTACTTGCTGCAAAGAAGTTTCACTTTCCTCGACAAGACATGCATGGAATGTCCTGTTAGTATTTGCTGAAATAATAAATTGAATCGCACAGTAAGATGGCTCAATGGAGGAGAAAGTGGATAGAGAAGAGAAATGAAAAGAGAAAAGAAAGGGAAATATGGGAGAGACTTGTACTTTGAGATGGTAAAAGTAAAGGGGAAGTGTGGAATCAAACACTGAGATTGAGTAAATATTACATCATAAAGAAGTGTGCAAGCAATGGAGAATATTGTACTCTTGCTTCGCTTTAATAATTGTAACGAAGAAAACGTTTAAGCAAAAAATTAAGAAAATGTTTGTTCAAGAAATTAAGTAAATGGTATTCAATGCATTCTGTATCTTGCCTTCTATGATTGAATGTATTGATTTTTTATAAGAGTATGCTGAGAAAACTAAACTTAATTTTGTTTTTGTTCCCTCTTATTTCTCTCTGTAAATCATTTTATGGATTGACAATTATTTTGCGTACTTGTATTCATAATTGTTTCTTCGTTAAATGTTGAATGTTTTTAAAAGAGTTTATGTTTCTTCGTTAAATGTTGAATGTTTTTAAAAGAGTTTATGTCCTCTCTTCTTCTTCCTTTAGCAAATTCTTCAATGATTTAGAATAATCTCATTTCATAAGTTTTTACAACTAATATACCATGATTAAAGGACATGTTCTTTGGAATTAGAAGAGAGAGGAAAAATGTCTATAATCTATTTGAGACCCATTCGGGTAATACCCAATAATCATTATCTCTGATGCATTTCATAGGATTCAATCAATAAATTACATGAGTCATTCAATAATCTAACGCTCTCTTGTTATCATAATTTGCAAACATATTAAGTTTATATTGTATGGCAAATATTAGAGGAATATAATGATGGTAAGCGTTATTTAAAATGTCAAAGTACAGTAGACAAACTTAAAATCCAAGTAACATATGGACAAGATAGCCATAAACCTCAAAATGCCAAAACTAAAATGTGAATATTGTGGGCACAATGGAATTAAATGGTTTCGTGATGTTGTATTTAGATTGTGACATCTAAATTGATAGTAACATATTGATTCTTATCATTTTAATGAATGAAAATTTACTTTCAACTATTTTGTATAATATTATTGCTTTAATGTATGGACCCTATTGCTTTACTTTAAAAAAATAATAATAATTGTATTGAAAAGAAAATCTACAATAACCTACTACCTCCTATCCAAAATAAGTGTAACTTTAGAGAGATTTTAATTATTCAAAATAAATGTCATTTATGATTTTTTATGCATGTTTGTAATTTTATTTCTAAAATTACCCTTTAATTTTTCTTACATCTTAATTATACAGATTACATTTTCAAAACAATTTACCATGTAATTGATAAGAATATATCAAATATTTCATTAACATTTTTAACAAGTGTGCGTCTATTTAAATGGATACTTATTTTGAACTGAGTGAGTAACTTTTATTATAAAAAGAAGGGGATTGTGATGGCTAAGGGTTAGGGGGAAACTTTTTGGATAGAAATCGAACAACTCTCATTCTTCTTCATTTTTGGTCGGTTCTCAACAATAGTAGGGAGATTCTTAGCTGATTCTTGGAGATTGATGGAGAAGATGGAGGGCTAACATTCTTGATGCCAGTATGGAGCTGCAATTGACATCGAGGAGCAAATTAAGCACATTGTCATTGTGTATCGGGTTCTTTCCCTCTTTTTGGGAGTATTTACGTTATGTTGTTTTTAATGATTGGGTACTGTTTAAGAATGACTTTGATGCTCTATTGAAATGTTTTTCTTGAAAACCCATTGTTAGAACTTGAATACGATACATAATAGTCATATTTAAAATCGTATGTGGTAACTAATGGTTTTAAATCGTTAAGGATAACGTCGCATGAGTTAAATAATCTGAGCTTGTGTGGTTAACTAAGATGAGAATGCAATTAGTTTGCTTTAGGTCTCATTTGAATCAAATCTACTCTAGTCATGTACATTTAATCAGGTCCATTTTTGCTTGAGGTTGCCCATCAATACAACCCTAACATTATTGGTTACACTTTATCTAGTTTTACTATATGTTTTAATCTCCTCTAATAGTTGTTGGAAGATCTGATATACATTTTTAAATTGGTTTTCTTCATAATCACTTGCGCACTCTTCACTTCTATAATTGCTGATCATAAAGTAATTTTAACACACACAAGGTATCTTTGTTGCAGGATACTTAGATTCTTTGAATTAGTTGCTCTGTGATTAAATGGAGGAACAGTCATTTTTTGACAGAATGATCACACATCTTCGGTCATCATGCAGGTCCGTGTAGTTTCTGCTCCTCATTGGTGAATAATATTGCTTTGTGTTTGGTTATAGTAGCAAATTTGATTGACAAACCATTATGTTATGTGTGGATTTCTTCTGGTGTCTAGGTATTATACTGGATACCCAAAAGATATTGGTCAATCACGCATTATCCATTTTACATCAGAACGGGAATTTGTCCAGCTTCTTCATGAAGGCCACCCTGTGGTTGTTGCTTTTACCATCAGGTTATATTAAACCCAACACTTACTTTTTAGTGTTGTGTTTTGCTCATGCTTCATGTGCAACTATTTATTGTTCATAATGTAGGTGCAATCACACAAAGCATCTTGATCGAGTTCTTGAGGAAGCAGCTGCTGAATTTTATCCTTCCGTGAAATTTATGCGTGTATGTTTGTTTCACAAATTAGTTATGGTTAACTTTGTGCTGAAAAGAATTTTACACAATAGTGACTCAAGTTCCTGAAGGCTTGTGATTGCTATATAGTTTCAGAAAGGAGCAGCTAAAAAGATGGAGTATTTATCACTGTAACAGTCTTCTGAAAGTCAAATTTTCTGAAGCAATGCTTTATATATATATTTTTAGTGGCACTAAAATAGTCATTGTTTCAAGCCCAATCCTTACAGCTTACTGCATATGGTTAACAACTTTTAGGACTTAAATTTCTAGAAATAGTTCTGCATGTACACAAAATGATACTTGAAGCTTTTTCTGAACGCTAAATGCGGGTTTGTCAGTTGTATATCATCAGAGTTTCTTTACCAGGTTAAGGCCCTGATAAAAACTCTTTCCCTCGTACAATTATTTATGCAATGCTCTTAATAAAGTCTTTGCCATTCAACATGTGTTACCATGTTTATGTTAACTGCGAATTTTTTCCTGTTCCAGGTTGAATGTCCAAAATATCCTGGCTTCTGCATAACACGCCAGAAGAACGAGTATCCGTTCATTGAATTGTTCCATAGTCCAGAGCGGGTATTATGGATTTATGTTGGTGCTGATGTTTATATTGCTTCATGATATTTTAGTGCCAATCATCGTTTGGTCATATATGTGTATGATTGTGTTATCTTCCCTATTATTTATTATTTAGATTCATTGCCTTTGACAGTACAGTAACTTTTTTGTGTAAAGCCTTTTTTGCCTTCTATTACTGGTTCATGTTCATGCATAGGCAGTGATGTTTAAAACCTTTTTTATGTTCATGCCCAGGCAGTAATGACACTGTTAAATCATATTGTACCAATTGTTTCTTGTTGTGGTGAAAACAACAATACTGTTTATAGTACTCTTGATTTTGCATGAAGAGTTCTAATACAATTTTATTTACCTTTAAAGAAAACAATAATGTTTATTACTCTCTGACATTATTCTTTATTTAGTTTAAAATCTACTTGCAAGAACAGTGTGCCGATTTTTTGTTTTTTGGTTTTTTTGCATTTAACCTTTCTACAGTTAAACATTGAAAGAAATAAAGGTATTTTTTTTAATTCCATCTTGTTAGTGATTAGAGAAATGGAATTAACATATTGTTGCCTTAGTAGCCAACAAAGTAGAGTTAGCCTATTTGTAACATATAAAGGAACTTCCTTTTTTGATTTTGATAGAACATAGTAATGAAGGCTTGTTGAAAAATTCTTATCTTGGAAATATTGTTTTATAGAGCTCAGTCAACATTATGTGTTGTGTTCTCAAAATACACAGAGCATTTTCAATATGGAAAATTTTGACAGATCAATCCATCAATCTTTCCCGCATATTTTAATGCTCTTTGTACATCTGGGTCACCCCTGCTCTCTTCTCTCTTTCTCTCTCTCTCTCTCGCTCTGTCTCTCTAGAATCGTCAGATCCTCCTGATAGGAGTAAAGCACACAGAGGAAGAGATTGGATAGTCTATACACGGAAAAACAAAAATAGAGACAGCTTGTAGTGGTGTAGTTATAGTTACATATGGATAGTAGTAGTTAGATATCAATAAACCTTATCAGGTAGTTAGCGGTAGATAGATCAAGAGTTAGATACATGTTAGAAGTAGTAGAATAAGGAAATGTAAAAGTATAGTTTACTAGGGAAGAAGGGAGAGGAGTTAGGCAATTATTCTCAGAAGTATTCCTGAGATTGTAGGGGATTGTCCCTTGTCAAGAAGATTTTCCTTCTTGTTTCCTATCTACTGTGTTCTAAGCGCATCAGCCCTTTAAGTTAATTGGTACCTAACACCTCCTCTCTCATATTTCTCTCACCTAGTTCCAGTTGCCGTTAGTTGTTTATTTCTCTCTCATTCTAGTCTTATTGCCATTAGATGGGCCATTGCAGGGACGGCCAAGGCTGTTAAATGCTTCATCGTTGCTGTTCTTTATTGTTTTCATGAAAATTGGGTACTAATACCTTGAGAATGAAGACAATGAGAACATAACATATTTACTTGTATCAATTGAAGCCTTGTTCCTGTAGCTTTGATCCGACTTTCTTCAAATGTCACTGAAGCTTGTGTCTTCTTGCTTGCTTTTCCAGATTCCAGGTTTGCATTGGTTACAACCTTTAGTGCTTAGATTCTTTTTTTTGTTGTGCAGGCCACTAATCAAGGAAGGACTGGTGATCCAAATATCACAAGATATGCAGTAAAAGTCTTAGCTGTGAGTTCTGTTTCTTATGTATATCTTTCTATCACAATGGTATAGTGTGGAATTTTGATGAGAAATTGTTCTAATTTGTGTCCTTCCAAATCTCGACTATAGAGATTTTGAGTTGCTGATGGGAAAGGTATATTTGGACAGTCGTTCTCTGGGTGATATGTTTTAAACGAGTAATTTTCTGTGATCTTCTTTCGGGTTTCTTGCATAAAGCATAATTCCTAGAGCATTATGCATTTAAAGAATAGTTGCCTAAGCTGCTAGAATAGTCGTAATTGACTAGACTGATGAGTTGCATCTAATCAGAACTGCCGATTTTTCAGATCGTCATTCTTTGAATACTGCCATTAATTTGCCTATTTCTGCACTTGCGCAGTTCAATTATGACATCAGTGTCTATGGATTCAGAGAATTTTTCAAGCGCCATGGAGTGAAATCATCTGCCTAGCAATGAATTCTTGTTGAAAATGCTCACAGCATGTTCTACAAGGGCATAAGACTTCTTTGTCAGTCAAAAAAATTGGATTGGTATCGACCTGCCTTCATTCGGGTGCTCACTTTCTAGCTTACTTTTCCTGTTTATTTTTCATTATAGAAAAGAAGTGGGTGAGGGGGTAGGTGCAGAGGCCGTTGATATGTAACCAATAAGCCATCTTGAAACTCTCGACTGCAAATTAACAACTTACCTTAAGATTAGGGTGGTTTTAGATCTCTAAAACCACTCTTGACATGGAATTATGCTTTCAGTGCTTATCTAAAACCACTCTTGACATGGAATTATGCTTTCAGTTCTAGTGAAGCAGGAATCACATTATTTATATTTATGATTCTGGAGTTTGGCGTACGAGTATTATGAGATTGATTTAAGATGTTTATATATTTACTTAGTGCACTTCCATAAGGGTACAATTTAAGAATGAAAATGGATCCGGTCTGAACCATATCTTTTAGTATACAGGTGGTTCAAAGTCTGATAGGAGTTTGGCAGCACTAAAAGTTTGATTAGATTGTCTCATAAAATGATGTCATTTTGGTCATTCAACAAAACGATGTTTTTGTTAATTTGACAAAACAATATTGTTTTGTTTAGCTGTTTAAGTCATTCAACAAAATATTATTTTAATTAGTGGCTTCGGCTTGTTTTGGGATGAGTTTGAGTAGGGCGTTATTGGTTTTTGAACACCGGGTTAAACAAAGTTAACTTTTGAGTTTGGAATTAAATTGAATCTTATTTTAAGAGAGTTTTATTCGTTGACTTTAAATTAAAAGAGATTCTGTTTCTATTTTGTCCACTTTAATACAATTATTATTCGAATAATCTTGAAAAAGTGCGATCTTTTGTTGTATTATAAATCTAAACCTTAATGGATATTGAAGATTCAAGTTTTTAATTAATTTCTTATCTTTCTCATGACGTCATTTTTTATCATAGTTTGTGATATTACGGTGGAAGAGACTTACATTTTTCGATAAAGTGGAAGATGTGTAGAAGAAAATGGCTATTAACAGTTGTCTTTGGATAATAGATATGAGTAAGCAACATACGACCCTTCACGAGCAAAAGGGAGCTTTAGCTGTTGACCCAATCACTGAAATGTAAGCTAAGATTGATAATTTGACCCAACACTTAAATAATATAAAAGCCTCTTCTTCAACTCATGAGAAAGCTATTCTGTAAAGACGCGAGCTGTGTGAACAAGATAACCACGATACTATTAATTACTTTTTGACGAAATACTACGAATCGAAACAAGTTAAATATATTAGAGCACAATTTGGTTGAGGATAGGAGAATAACCCCTACTCAAACACATAAAATCTTAGGTGGAAAAATCACCCAAACTTTTCTTGACCAAACAATGCAAAAGGTCAATTCCAACATAAGGACCACTTGATTTCCAATAAGAGAAACCAAACTCAATGAACTCTAAGCTAGATAAAATTTTAGAAAAGATTAGGGGCATGAAGGACACTCACAAGAGGCTAATAAGGAAATTTGAAAAAGTAACAAAGAACTACGCCTCCTCCATACACAACTTGGAAGTCCAAATGAGCCGATTAGTAGACAAGTTATCGCCACGAAGTGCAGGAACCCTTCCTAGCAATACTAAGACAAATCCGAAGGAAAGGATAATGGTACTCACCTAGAATACTGAAGAAAAGTCCAATCAAGTTGAAGACGATGGGGAAGAAGACAAGAAAAAGATCAATGAAAGTTTCCTGTAGGTTAAAAATAACCTGATTTGTAATAGCCTGTTTCGATAATTAGGGATTAAACTGCTAGATTGAGTCATATCATGTGAGAATAAATGAAGTGCATTTCACTTGCATACATCATATTCACATATATACATGAATCATGATTTAGGGACATTGTAAAGATAGTATATGCACTCAATTGATTTATTCCAAGTATGACAGATTTTAAATGGCTATAATGTAATTGTGTGTTGATAATGTCTTGAATTTTGTTTTGGTGGATTATAATTAGTAATTTGGACTTTATTGTTACAATTGAGTGATTGATAAAGTAATATGTGCATCTACTGTAGGAAAAATGATGAATGGAAAGATAAATTGATACATGAAAATTTAGGTGGAATAGGCCTATGAAATGATGGCACATGACATTAGTAATAAAGTGACAAATTGCTAGAATAAATGGGTGACAAATGGCGATGTAGTTGAATAACAAATGGCCTAGTAATGGAGTGACAAATGGACAAGGTATTAAATGACACATGGACTAGTTATGGAGGAACAATTGGTAGTTTGAGTAGAGGACACACAACATAGCTCTTAGCTTGATAAGTGTCATGCCAAGTGTCCACCTTCTTACCACACACCACACCCATGACATACCCAATTGAATGACCATCTTTCACTTGTTTGGTTACATGGTCTCTCCATCTTCCTCACCATCGACCCATACATTTAACCCACACACCTTGAGATTTTTGCCAAAATTCTACACCTTGCTCCTTCAAGATTCTGTTGTTTTCATCTTGTGATTGAAATCCCTTTGTGTTTTCATCTTATTCTTGGAATATGGCTTTATGTTTGCAAGATTGGAGGGCTAGGATAGCTTGTGGATTAGGGTGAAATTAAAGTTAAACAAGTAAGTGATTTTAGAGTTAAACAAGTAAGTGATTTCTAACATTCATGTTCGTTAAATTGAGATGGAATACATATAGGGTTGATGATGAATTGTGTTGGAAATTAATGGATGAATTAGTTTTGTTTTGATTCATGGAAATAGGAGTTTATATGAATGACTTAGGTTGAGATTTCAAGTGTAAATGAGGGTGAAGTTATATTCAAGAGGGATGTTATCGAAGTGTTCTTGAATTTGAAAAAGTTAGGGTTGCATGTATGATGATATGTGGTGAATGATGAAGAACCAAATAAGTAGAGTTTTGATGAGATTTATGTAGCTAATATGGTAGTTGAATTTTCATGAATTGAAGTTGTTTACAAAGGTATGGATGGTGGAAAGTTGGAAGTGTTTGATATGTTTTTAGGGTTATAAATTCGTGCAAAAGTGAGGGAAGAACGTATGGCACGATCGTGGCCCTCAAGTGCACGATCGTGGCCTAGTCATTTTAGGTTCTATCACAATCGTAGCCTAGATGTTTAGCTTCTGTCCTGATCATGGGAAGGTCCCCCACGATTGTGGGCAGTGTTTTGAAATGATAAGCTTAGTTTTATGTAATTATTGAATCAATTGAGGATAAGCCACTCCAATTTGTTGCATTTAAAGTTGATTAAGGCTAGGAATGAACCCAGATGGCTATATGAACATTGAAGAACATGAATCTAGTATGAATAAGAATTAGGATAAATGTATGATTCATGGATTAAGAATATATTAAGATCTTTGCATAAAGTTACATACCCGGAAAGTCAATTGAGCATGCACAGAACATGACACGTATACATGTGCATGACTATATATTCCATTTGATTGAATAACTTAATGATGTATGTACCATATGTGTATTGCATGACTATAGACGCTTAAGTTGATCGTCAGCACCTAAATGTTGCTGGATCGTTAAGGCAATAACATATTGGAGTGTACTGTAAGTTGACCTAGATAGGCAATCTCAATTATATGTGTATTTATGTTTGAATTATGTGAACCAACCTAGTTTTTCTCTCACATAAAATGTTGTTACACACATTTTACCAAATGGGTTGGTTCATGTGAGCGAAGAGTTTAAAGTGGAAGATCCAAGTCTAAAATTTTTTTGCTTTGGGCCAAGAGCCTTGTAATTTATTTTTATGTTCTAGGATGGACAATCAAAAGTAGTGTTATATTCACAAGATGAATGGATGGATGGATGCTAATAATATGTGATATTTGTGATAGTATGCCATTTAGAATAATTACCAACCCTAAGCTTTGCCATGCATTCATTATGTATGAGTTATATAAAGAAAAAAATATACGATGATTAATAAATTGCATCTAGACAAGATGGTATTTATTAAAACTTAAAGCCCAAAAAAATTGAGTAGGAGAGGAAGCTCATGTGAGAGTCCACGATTCTGATAACCCATTTGCATATGGTGAAGTGTTACTCCCCACCGGAGGATATGAGTCCTAAATCTTGCATGATTTGGGTCTCCTAAAGTGTAGCGCCCCCTCATCGTAGGGTACACATCGGAAAACCCAAAGGTCACACCGACACGTATCCCACGATAAAGGTTCACTACCAGAAAATTTTTTGCTAAAAATCCATATGGCATCGCAGTAATTTACATCATAATATAACAGTAATCAATAAATTAACATCCAAAATAACAATTTT
>JANZLF010000007.1:4882696-4899979 GCA_026546835.1 Erythroxylum foetidum | reverse complement strand
TAACTTAATCTTCTTCCAGTTACTTTTGTAATGAAAATATTTATTATTAATAAAACAAAAGAGTTTGGTTTTATTTGTATGAACATAATATAACTAGTTATAAGGTACCAAAATTCTTTTGTAAGTGGTATACATATATATGGAGATGTATGGAAAATATGTATATTATCAAAATCTAAATTATTTGATTCACAGTTGAATAATCAAGTTAATCGTTTGATTATGGTTTATATTGTAGTGCTGTGATTTATCTCCGTGTAAGTAAAAGAGTTTACTTCAATAGAATGATGAGTTTCATATCAGGATAGTAGTTGATTATCGATAATGGCAGTATTAAATGAATCTAGAATCATGTATAGTTTTTAAAGAATAAAGTAGGCCGTTACTTTAATCTTAAAACATACACCTTAACATTCTTTTTTTACGAAACACAATCTTGATGAGTGGTGAACTCATATGTGTTTCATTATAATTCTTGATATGATCATAATGAATTTTTATATAGTATCAATCCAGTGTCTGCATGTTGGAATTATTAATTGAAACATATATCAGGGAACATTTACTTGAATAAAGATTTTATAGTGATATCATCACTTCTAGATGTTTTAAAGAGATTGGTGATTAAACTAGCGCCAGTAGTTTAATGGACTAGCTTCCCATCAAGTCTTAACACCAAGATGAAAGCTTATGTGTTAATCACCATATAGAGTAAAATGAGAGATCTAGAAGGAAAAACCAATATAAGGGTAAAACGATAATTTTATCTTTTATTGTGTGGATGACTATAATATGGTTCATAATAAGTTTGCAATTGGACATTTTATTTGAAATATATGTTATCATAATATTTAGTAATTCAAGAATTCAATTAATTGTCTTTAGTGGAATAACATTTGGTTAATAAGCCGGAATCAATTCTAATGAGATTAAATTAATTCTGGGCTTATTGGAGCTTGAATTATATAACTCCAATTAGATTTCCTACTTGACTTCTAGGAAGGTTATCAAGCAAAGTAAGAAATATAAATAAAGGTTTTAAAGCCTATAATTAAATGTTGAGCTTATACTAATTAATTATTAATTAGAAGCCCAAATGAACATTTAATATTAGGCTGGACTTTGGTTTGATTTGATTAATTGGATTAATTAAATTGAAAAAGTTACAAAGATAAAAGGAGGGCAAATTTCGGTTTTATAACTAAATGTGCAGCTGCAGATTTAGTATTGAATTGTTAAATTTAAGATGGTTTTTATTATGCTTCATCATCTTTAAATGGAGTAATGATCTTATCATTAAATGGTTTAATGGTTTTTTTTTAATGATGGCATGTAATCTTTTAGCATTCATTTGATTAAATAAAGGAGAAGGTGCATTTGATGTACTCCCTCTCCCTTATTTCATCTCATAACTGAAAATGAGAGGGTCTCATTTAGGTTATTGGTCTTTTCATATAGCCATCTTAAACAAATGAGAATAGTCTCATTACTGGCTTCTTTATCAATAAAAAAAAGAAGTGATGTGCATCTAATGAATCACTTCACTTCTTTTTTTTCATGTTTAACCGAAATTGAGCAGAAGAGTAAAATGTGTTCTTGCATTTTTGACTTACTCTCTCCTCTCTTGCATGAGTTAGTCGAAACTTGAATGAGAAGAGTCTCATTTTTGAATTCTTTCAACTAAGGAAAATTTCTTCCATATTTCTTCACCTTTCTCACCAAATGATCTTTTTAACTAAGTTGTCCAAGAAGAACAAGTGGTAGATCGGATTGGTCAAGGATACAATAACGAGAAGAGGATACATTAATAAAGAGAGGATACAAAAGCGAGGAGTCAAAGCTGTAGCAAGGAGTCAATATAATTTATATAATCTTTTATGTTATTTATTTTTCTAATACTGTATCATGTATGGATTAAACATGTTGATTTAGTTATAATGTTTCTGCTGCATTTTGATTTCAGAAAAAGTTTTTGAAATCTATCGTTTTAGCCAAATCTAGTATGCTTATGTTTTTTATCCAACACAAAGTTTTCTCAGTGATTCTGGATAGGAACTAGCATGGTAATTTCAAGGGATTGTAGTCCTTACTACTCACTTTCCTCCATTAGTTGTAGCTCAAAATGAAGATACAATATCTTGGACATTGACTTTGAACGATTAGTGTTCTAATCACTATCGTCACAAAATGTTTACCTCTAATACCATGGAAGTTCCTTGGTTCCGTCTCGTATGGAAAAATACCTTACGGCCCAAGGCTTCTTTCATTTCTTAGCTTGTGATCAAGAATAGACTTAGAACTAAGAATCAGTGGCATAGAAGTGATGATGATTTGTGTCTGCTATGCAACAGTGCCATTGAGGACAAAGACCATATATTCTTTCAATGCAATTTCTCTAAAGCTATTTGGAGCAGTATTTTACACATGCCACCTGGAAATAACAGTGGCTATAGATGGGAGCAGGTATTGATTTAGGTCCTCAGGCATTCTAAAAATGGGTAAACAAACTCCATTCTTTACAAAGGGGCTTTCACCATCACCATTTACAATATTTGGAGAGAAAGAAATAGAAGATGATTAACTGATATGAAACAAGAAAAATACCAGTTGGCTAATCTAATAGCTAACCACATTCCGGCTTGTATGATGGCTCATAATGCGCAAGTCAATCTTTCTATAGAGATGTGATGTAGATGGAATCTTCAACTGATTTTTTTCTTTAATTGTTGTTGATTGTACTGCAATAAGCTAGATTTTGGTATATTGTATATATGATGCTAACATAATGCCTTGAACTCATTGTAATGTGGTTTTAGTTTCAACTGTTGTAAAATCATCATTCATTTAAAAAAAAAATTCGTAGCCTTATTGGTGATAGTCTCTTTAAGATGTAAATTAAAGAGCTCTTAACATTCTGCTGTTGCGAATTTTCTACCTACAAGTTTCCATATTTTGATCTGCTTAGCTTGATCATGTCTTTAAGAATAAGAAATAGAAACCAAGTCCTCAAAAGGTGCTTTAGCCTCATCCAATCTAATAATGGAGATTTTGTCTTGAATATTCTTCTAAAAGTCCAAAGCAATACAAACTCTTGTATAGCTCACCCTTTTCAAGCTAGTAGTTGTTTGTAGAGTGACATCTAATAGGAAGAACAAGAGCTCAAAATAAGACATTATATAGTTATTAAGGTAATGATTAGTTTTGAAGAGCGAGGATATTAACTTCAAAAATTAATGATATGAAATTCTTTCAATAATTTTGTATTAATGAAAAATAAGAAAGAAATAATAGCATTAAGATAACTGAGTTACATTGTATGTTAATTCTTTTAGTTTGGTGATTCAAGATTATCATTGATTTTTTGTGGTGAAAGTGTTAAGGTAATTTGAATTTAAGATTATATTAGTTTCTCTCAATTCACAAAGAAAGAAGATGGTAAACTCTCAAGAGAGAACTGAAAAGTAAAGTAGATTAAAGAGACTGAACTATTATAATTAGCAATAATTATAAATTATCAAAATAAACTTAATGTGTAAAGTGGATTAAAGAGATTGAACTATTATAAATAGTATATATAACTCTTTTCTTCATTTTTCTTGCTTTGTTGTGGTTGAATATTCTTATTATACATAATTACTATCATGTGTAATAATCAGAAGTGGCACTCCAACGAGGTCGAGACAAATTATGGAAAACCTCGTGTACAAGTTATGGGCAGTGTCCGCCTGGATTAATAGTTTTTTTTAATTAAAAAAAAACAACAAGGGGACAAGAACAAAGATATCCCCTAGTCCACTTTGCAACATGAGCCACATGTCCTGGATTTTCTCTGAGATTGTGATCTTGCAATACCACTTAGCTGTTACCCCTCTATATCATTCACTGAAAATATCCAGTCTTAGCTGCTTAGGGTGCTACTAGTTATTGAAGCTCTTATCCGGTTGTATTGTACAGAGCTTCAAAAATGGCTGCTTTTTCTTTTGTTAGCTCGCGTTCATCATCAGCTTCTTCTTCTGCTTCCTTTTATCATAACTTCCAATCATCAGCTCCGAATTTCCTGTTAAGATCGGCAGAAGAATCCAGGTTGCTCTTCTTCACTGTTAGATCATTTGGTTGTATCAAGGGAAGGTCATCATCCCGGGAAAGTAGGAAAGGAATAAAAGTCTTGTGTGCAGCAACAAAACCTGCAAAATCTCCCGGTACTCGGCTTTTTCTCAAAGCTCAAGAAATTTGACACCTGCTTTCTTGAAAGACTAATCTTATTTTGGGAGGGGCTGCAAAGGGCTCTAAATCGAAATATAATATCCAACTTGAATCTTTAATCACTGTACTCTTGTATAAGGCAGTTTTTGCGCAAGAAATTGTTGTACCTATGCAGGTTTCTTAACCTGCTTGCCCAGACGGCTCTGGTATTTATTTGTTATAGACCTAGTTCCTATAGAGTATTGCACCTGAACATTATTTTGTGGCTATTATATTATCTTAATTTCCAGAAAAATAAAGAAAGAAAGAAAATGAAGCAAGTCTTTATGTTTTTCTGCAAGCTATTCACTTGCTCATTTTCCGTTTTCTGTTTGTGTTGTTGTTGTCGAGGGTTTAGCTGAAGAAGATTGGAAAGTGAAGAGGGAACTTCTTCTACAGAAAAAGGTGTTTCTATGTTTATACATTATATATGCATTGGATGACTATGTAACTCAGCTTATGCTCAGACATTGCTGTACAAATGAAGGGTTCTTAATTTAACAATGTAGGAACTAAAGAAAAGTTCTTGTTTGCAGGTCAGAAGTGTAGACGTGAATGAAGCCTTGCGTCTCCAGAAGGAGAACAATTTTGTGATTCTTGATGTCCGTCCAGAGCCAGAATTTAAAGAGGTTAGAATTCAGAAATAAAACTGCAAAGCAAGTATGCGGAGAAAGAAAGATGAAGGCGTGTCTCATTCCATGAATTATGTTGTCCATGTAGGGTCATCCACCAGGTGCTATCAATGTACAAGTTTATAGGCTTATAAAGGAGTGGACAGCATGGGACATTGCCAGGCGTGCAGCATTTGCATTTTTTGGCATCTTTGCAGGCACTGAAGAAAATCCAGAATTCATCCAAAGTATAATACCCCTGCTTCTTTACAACAATTGCATTAGTTTCTCAGTTTCTTGTGTAGTATAACTAACCAATGAAACTACATTGTGTAATAGCTGTGGAATCAAAGATAGATAAAAATGCCAAGATCATAGTGGCTTGCACAGCCGGAGGTACACTGAAGCCATCCCAGAATCTCCCTGAAGGTCAACAGTCCAGGTCTAACCAATTCTCATTCTAAAACCTGTTTAACCTATCTCTTACATCTGTTTTATAATGGAAATTTCGTTTATTCTCTCTAGTCCGTTGATCATACCTCTTGAGGAAGATATCTATATTAAAGGCTTCACTTTTCTGTCTTTTGCAGATCACTTATAGCAGCCTACTTGTTAGTACTTAATGGTTATACGAACGTCTTCCATTTAGAAGGTGGACTATATACATGGTTCAAAGAGGGGTTGCCAGCAGTTTCTGAAGAATGAAGCATTATCCGGATCCAGTATGGTGCTTGTTTAGAAGCTCGGACTTCTGTCCCTAGAGAAGAGAATTTAGTATTTGCGCTCATCCATAGCTAGAATGTGTGTACCTAGACTGATCCCAACTAGCACTATGATTTCAAGAATGAGTATATAAGGCATGACGTAGCCAGCTAAGTTGAAGGTTTTTTCAATCAACTTAACTTCCATGTAACCTTATGCTTCAGACAAGCTAGAATGGGCGCTCATGTCCTTTATCTTTATAGAAAAGAGACAAAGAACGATGATTAATTCAACAACGCAGATCTCTCTTCATTAAATCCTTAATTTGATAATTGTAGGTCTATTAAATTACCAAGTTTAGTTGTACAACTTAACACTGATTCTTTTGACTCACTATCTTGATTTGTTGTCAAGTATATGCATGAAAAATTATTACAAACGACCATGAATATATTGAATTCAATAAAAGTCATAAAATAATTCCAGAATAATTCATAATTTGAAATTAGAAATCCATGAATATATTTAACATCTTAGAATTCAAATTACACATAAAAGATAATGACAAAATAAAGAAAAAGAATAAAAACTCTATTAAGGCCTTGATCTAGAATGTTGGAATTTTCTGATGTTCTTTTCCACTCTTGATTCCCTTTAATATATTAACCGCTATGTTTCTTTAAAAATATATTTCACATTCTTAAATAGTGCATCAAGGTTTTGGGGTTGTGCCTAGTGTTTCCCCACTTTATTCGATTTCAAAAATAGCCTTGAACATTCAAAACATTAAAAAAAAAACTTAGGCTAGAAAAGCCTCTATCGTGATTGTGTTACACTTGATTCAGCCTCTATCACGATCATGCTCAATCTTCAAGCTTACTCAATCATTTCATTCTTTAATTTCCTAATTTTCAACACTTACAAACACATCAAACACCTGTTGAAACATAAAATTAAAATCCAATTCTTACTCTAAATTAAACAAAGACTTAAAATACATACAAACATTAACAATAATATAATTCTAAGCCTATGCACATGATAATCATCAAATAAATACTTGAAAACACACTTAAACTATAACGTACCACTTCCATAAAGCATATGCTCGAACATCTAGAGAATATTCGAGAACATTCCCTATTAAAATGACACGTTAGAATAATCACATTAACTTATTATGACATCACACATAACATAAGTATTCAAAATGGTCAAATCTCTTCATTGTATTCACAAGATAAACTTACATTGTACCATTACTATTTATATCCTTGTATTTACATTACATAACGTTTGAGAGTTTACAACTCTATACAAAATGTTTAACATGAAATGAGAAGCTAAACAAACACATCCTAACTATACTTCTCAGATATCAGCTGACCAGATCTTTGAGTCATTCTTGTTCTCAAAATAATAGTATAAGAATTCTACTTGATTGCCATAGAAGCTATAACTCCCTTTTACTTGAAAATCAACATTGCAATTTTGATGAGTTTGCGATCTCAATAAGTGAACTATTAGTAATGTGCTCACTCCAATCGGAACACATTGCCAAGTATATAACCAATTTCAAGAAGTTTAACACATCATCCAGTATCAGAACCCATATCACATTTTATTATATTTCAACAAGTACAAGTACAAGTACAACATGTATACAAACATTTCATATAACTATTTCAGAACAATCCATTAATTCATCTCAATCATTCATATGATTCATGTAAAGTTCTATATATGTAAATGCATATGTGACTCTATTTTTATTTTACTTTGTTGTAACTGAGCATCTATTTATTATCTCGTATCCGTTGTAGTTACTGAGCTCATTTCACTTACTGTCCTGTATCTGTTGTGGATACTAAGCTCACTATTAACTGAGCCTGTGGCTCTTTCTGCACAATTCCTGAGCTTAAAGCTCTTTTTCATGTTAGTCACTGATTGAGCTCAAGTTTGTTATATAAATTGGCGACACTTTCATGGCTTTTACTATATTTTTTGATTCCTAATTCTTGATTTTGTACTTAAATTAACCCTTGAGTGTGTATTTTTATTTTATGCAATTTGATAGTAAAAATTGTTACAAATTGGTATTAATTGCACTACTTAATTTTTCTGAGATTAATTAATACTGCAAATTGCTATTGTTGATCGTAAGAACCTCAAGGAGAAGGGAGTCAATGTGCTGAATTAAAGTCAACAGGAGGACCAACGCTACAGGAAAAGTTCACCGCGGCAAAGTATCTGTCGCCACGGCGAAACACAAAGAAATATAGGCTGACCTTTCAGGAAAAGTTCGCCACGGCGAAGATTAAAAATTCATCCTGCACATATTTTATAGTTGCACACAAATCTTACATTCTTAAGTGGTTTCTACAAAATTTGGTGCTACTTTTCTCTATTCACGTTTTTGGGTGTTGTTGGTGCATTTCGTTGTGTTCTTAGTTTTATTTTTGCAAGTTTACATTTACATTTCGAAGTTTTAAACCCTTGAATTCTATACTATGGTGTGAATTAAAAAGAAAAGTACAGTAGCAATCTTGGTATGGGTTATATTGTTACCGCATTTGTTGTGTATTATGGTGTGAATGTTGATGGACTAACAACTGTTCTTCATGAGTTATTAAATCATACACATTTGAGGTAAGCTAAAATCTTGGTAGTCAATCACATGGGCCTATGAGATATCAACTCCAAAATATATGTCAAATATAAGAGATGACAGGCTAATTCAAGCTCCGCACCACCTCGGCAGCAAAACTGAAGGCTCAACTAGTGAAGAGGCCGAGGAGGATGAACAGGTAGGTTAGGAGAAGGTCCTTAACATGGTTTCGGACATTAACAAATTGTTGAAGGAGATGACACAAGAACAATAACAACAGCAATGCGACATCAAGAAGATCTTCAGATACTTCGCTGATCAAGGTGTTCACATTCCTTCTCGAACACCATCACCTCCCCGATCACTTAACCAAAAACTTGTTGAGCAAGTATTTTATATAATAAAATTCTTAATACCTGCAAGTTTTATCTTATCATTAAGTTTCTTATTCTTATATCATTTTACTAGTGTAAGATGAAGAGTTATTTCTTCTCGTTAATATTTAGTTGATTTTTTAGAGAGTTATATTATTATCTCCCAACACAATCGGCTTTTACTTATGCATATGCTTTTCACTAAATATGTCCTGTAACTACAAGGGAATGTTTGACATTTTAGATACAGAACAAAATTTCTAGGTTAACATGAGACAGTAATGAACTGCGACTTTTTATTACAGTAATGGACCTTAAAGATTTGAATTACATACACTAAGTGAAACTGGTGCAATCTACAATATTACAGCCATACCAGAGTGGCAACGTGGCCCGATTGCACATTACAAGAGAGTACTCAAGTCCTGGAAGAAGCCAAGAAAGAGAACTCTTGCAATAAGCGGAAAACTAATTACAAACTATCGTAAAGATATCTGATTAACGAAAAAACGAAGAAGGAAGTGTGTATTTTAACTTCTTGGCGAAGAAGTTTCATCACCTGCTCCAGTTGGTGAAGCAGGTACATATGGAACAAATCCGCGCCCACCAAATATTGGTCTCATGAATCTGTCATCAAATTTTCTCCAATAATAGTGAACAGTTGTAGTAGGATGCCTTACTAACAACCTGAAACTGCTAGACCTGTGAGCTCGTTGGCTGTTTCCCTCGGTGCTTGGATCAGCATTATCCTCAAGGAAAAGCTGTCGTATCTCTTCCAGACTTGGAAAATCTGTTGTATCTGAATCCATCTGCTTTCGGTTTCTTAGCAACACTGCTTCAACTAAAGGTTTGGTAATGGACCCAAAAACCTGTATGAAAACCCAACAATCATTCGTATTCTTTACTTTGTAACTTTAGCATATAATATTCAATAGGCAATGGCTTACAATTGTACTGAAGAGAACGATAATTATTGTACATGTGAACATTAGTGCAGAATCTGAACTTTTCTTCTCTGTCTTGGAGAACTGCGGTTGCAGAAAATGCAGTTATTAATCAAATAGTCAAGCATCTCAACTAGTAATTCTGTTGATATTTCATGAAATACCTGATCATAAGACAAAGCAATAGTAACTGCTCCTCTCATTAGCCCTGCCCACCACATAATAAACTGCGATTTTGAATAGTTAGCATAGTTATTGGGAGGACTTGTACAAAAAGAAATGTTGCCTAAACTCCTGTGTCTATCACCTGTTCTTTAATTTGAATTCTCGTGCTCTCTCTCTTCCGAAGATAGTTTAGGATATTTGTTATAGGGAAAACAAATGCTGCCCTGCCAACTAACACTAACACAAACAATGTTGAACTTACAGCAAGCGAAGTTCCTGCACTGAATCATTTTTTTATAAATGTGGTTGAAAACAAGTCAGGAATTGAAGATTAAGATTCCTATGAAAATTGCGGATACTAGACTTATTCCTAACAGGCAGGAAAAGCAATGCCCATTAACGTGGCAAAATAATCCAAAAGTATGATCAAAATGCATGTAACTGCCTGTCAACCAGTTAAAGGGCATAAAATTACCCTGAATTGCTCTCTTTCCATTTGTCAATGTCTAAGGCATCCATACCAACATATATAAATATAAAATTTTCTGCAATAAATGACATTGTTGCAAAAGCATGCCTGAAATAATCAACCAACATCAGATTAGATCCTTCTCATCATAATTCATTCATCAACTGATCGCTAGGCTGTTTCAAAGTATCTTCTAGCATGTACAGACAGGAAGAAGCTACAAATAAAACTTTGAAAACAATGTCTTAGCTCTAGAAAAGTAGATTGATTACAACAACTACTAGCAATTTTTGGATTGCATCACTAAACAATCAAGAGTGAAGAAATTTGAGAAGACTGAATTTGCGGAAACAAACCAATATAGACTCTTTGTAATTGAATTTCTTTGTAGTTCACTCTTCAGCTTCTTTATGAGCACTACTCTGCTATCATTTACGCAGCCCCGTTCTTAAATGCTGAATTCCCTATGACACTTCTGAAGCCATGTTCACTTTTGATAGTGTTGATCATAAGATCTTAATACAGTTATTATATTTTTCATATTGGAACTTCTGACTTTCAGGGCACAAACTTGTCTCTGGTAAATTTTCCCAACAGCAGTTGGTTTCTTGACTTACATACCTATATAGCAAACTCATAAACTATAATGTGATCGAACAATTAGAAGTGCAAAATTTTGAAGGTAACTGCTCATCAACGTGTAACTTGGCTCAAGATATATGTTTGATAATAGGCATCTATGAGCTGCCATTCAAAAGAACTTCTCACTGAACTAGATAAAGAAAAATCATCTAAAATGATCAATTTCTTTATCGGGCATTTCAATTGAGAACAAATCTGCATTTGAGGACATATAGAAAAACAGTGAAATTAATAAAATAGGAGACAAGAAAGGCATTCCTGATTGACTCACTTGGTTGTTATCCTTGAGCTCTCAGTAATATTATGCCATGTATAGTGAGACATTACAATACCACAGAAGAAAACCGTCAAAATTCCACTGAGACCTAAAAGCTGCAAAAGTAAAATATAATCGTATCTCAGCAAGCACGATGCTTTAGGGAAAATTTTACTTATCAGAAAGATGTAAACTATGTGTGTTTTTATTCTGTTCTCATGTATTAGTCGCTTTTGAACTTATCTCTACCATACCCTATTAATCCAGGCTGTAGATTCTACTATTTAAAATAGAAGAAACAGAAACCATATTCTGGTGGCAATAATATGATAGAAAGAAGAGGTTTACAATCTCACTTGATCAGAAGATCTAAATTATCTACTTGGATGATAAATCAACCATGGTGCAGTCAAGCAACCTAGTGACTATTGATGAATGGAAAAGCTTACCTGATTCAACATTATTTATTTTTACTAGTGTGTATATGGTGAAACGAAAAACAGAAGCTTGTCAATAATAATGAATTTGGCCATATTTGCAATTTTTATTTTAGTACCTCAGCTAGCATGTATGATAAATAAGCCATAAGCATCATAAGGGCAACTTCCCGATCAGTAGAATGCCTGTTGATAGGAAAAGAAAAAATAATTCATTGCGCAACAAATGAAACACCATAAGCATAGAAATCAGACAATGCTTTGGAATTGCAGCATATAGAACTCATGACTAAAATAACCTCCTAAATTGCACTGTTGCAGTCTCAGATGGCAATAGCTGTAGGAATTACTGGCTATTTAGCTCAAAAGTGTACATGTTTCTGTTGAATTATTCCAGCGTGGGCTGCTGGCTTTTCTCTTAATAAACTTTCCATCCTTGTCAGTTGTTTCCTTCAGGATGGACAAACTGGCTTTGCTTATCGTTCATGTTGTTGGTAAGCTACTCCACTCAGTGCCCAACTTGCTAACCACAAGCATGGTGAAGCTTATAGATTCTTCCATGTAAATAATGCACATGCTTTTAGCATTGAACTTTCTTTTGATTGAAAAAAGTAAGCATTCCTTGTGCCGTAAGCTAATACTTGTCGGGATCAGGCAAAATCATAAATCTATCAACCACTCAAATATTTGAACATACAATGATAGATTTTTTTTTTCATCCTTCATTTCCTTAAGCTTTTATTAATTTCAAGTCCACCATTGTAGGTTCTGCAGATAAATGAATACTTTTTTTTCTATGGAAATTCGTCTAGACTTCAATTTGACCAATAAGATTAGATTTGGAATTTCAGCAAGCTGTACAGCCTGTAGCAATGCAATAATTGACAGCATTAATTTGAAACAGAGTATAACAGAACAATTGATCTTACCTTCCAAAATAAAGTGTTTTTATGATGTAAGCACTTAAAAGGCCCACCTGAAATTTTTATACCATTTTAGAATAGCGTTAAATTACATACATAAACATAGAGAGAATGAAAGAGAAAGAAATGAAGGATGAAAACCCATGAACAAAGACTCTTTAACTTTAGGAAGACAAATTAAACAGAGGCCAAGATATGATAGCATTAAATGGAATGGAAGCATCAGACATGCAGCTTTACATAGCAGAAGGCAATGATGTATTCATTTAGATGGAAGACTTGCAGCTATACTTACTACTAGACCCAGAGCAGTACTGGTGAAGAAGAGGTAAAGAAAGGTTCCGACCAATCTTAAGGATACTGTAGCATCCACATTACTGAAATCTATCGATTGGACTGAATTAAAAAGGACGATGGAGGTAGCATCATTGACAACTCCTTCCCCAAAAACTACACTGTAAAGAAAGGGTGTTTCATCCTGATTGAGAACCTTTCACATGATAAGAAGAAATACTATTAATACAATAAGCAAATTAGAATTTATAAACTAGTATGAGTCTTACATTTTCATTTTAGAAAACTACCTGCAATGTGCAAACTGAGTCAGTTGCTGACAATATAGCACCAATTGCTGCAAGTCACGGAAGCTATAATTAGGTCTACGCGAACTCTTTGCAGATACATGTTAACAAAGAAAATGCGCAGCAACTACAAGTCACCTAGGTAGTCTTTTATTGTCAAGGATGTAACACCAATTAGATTGAAAAGAGCAAAAACACCTACAAAATTATCATAAAGCGATAAAAAAAGTAAGAATTCTTCTGTTTCTATGTAAGTGATCTGTGTTTGAGCTGTAAAGAAACAGTTATTGGTGTGAAGTTGATGGATCTTACCTAGTGATATGAGGCAGAATGAAATCACTGTGCCAAGTATTCCAAACATTAATATTATGGAAAAATTTTTGAAAAATCGCTTTTTCTTGACCTGGAATCTAGAAAAAAAAAATCTTAGATTAAGAGACAATAGCCAAAGAATTGATATTTGAAATTCAAGGGATAAAATTATAACTACTTATTCCATATGGCAAATTTCAATCTTGTTCTGCTGCTGCTCACTGGAATAATATCCAAACACAAGCGAAACTAAAGGAAAAGTTAAAACTTTGCAAAAAGGACGAATCTCAAACTCAGCAGCTCCCAAAAAAATTGTAATCACAGCTACATCTAAGAAGCCCGATCAAAATTCACGAGGAAGGAGAGAAAGAGAGAGAATACCCAGCATTGAAAATGATTGGAGGGAGCAAATAAAGAAAGAACAAATCCTCGTTAAACACTAATATTTGCGAACTCTTGCCTTTACTAACAAGCAAAACCACGGCACCTGCACACAATCCCTGAAAAGAAGCAATCCCGTGAAGCAAAACACACTATAACAAGTCTAGGTTCCGCGACGAAGAATGAAACTTTATATACCATAATAAGCGCGGTGATGGACTCATTAGCCCAGCGATTCTCTTCCAAGAGGTGACCAAGAATTATACAAGCACAAAGAAGAGTAACGAATACACAAAGGGAAATTATAGTGCTAGTGTTAAGAAAATATGATGATGTTGATGAATCAATTTGTAGCGGAATAAGGAGGGGCATGGTTTCATGGGACGCCATGTCTGAATGCTGGTAGCTAAGCTTGGCATCCAAAACTATGTGGGTTGAGTTTTCACAGAACTGAGAAATTGATTTAAGAGCAGGGCAAATTGGAACTTCGGTTTTGTTTCTGTTGAGTACTGATATTAAATGGAGGGAAGACTGGCGGTTAAGACTGGTCGAGTCCATGGGACTTCAATTATAAAAATTCTAATAAAAGGTCGAAAATGAAGTTTACGAAAAAGCAAATTAATCAAATGATGAAGATGAGTAGAAAACGACATCAAATATAACTCGACAGTGATTCAAAATCAATTCAAATAAAATAAATCAAAAACAAGAAAGAAATTATTCTAAGTATAACAACAATGACGGAGTTACTTGAGGATCAGTGATGCAAATTTAAAAAAATATTAAATATTAAATATTAAATATTTTTATTTTTAATATATATATAATTAATATATATTTTTGATTATTTTTGACATGGACAAATTGATTGAACTTACAAAATTCTATCTATTAGAGTTTCCTCTTATTGCTTTAATTAAACTTGAATGTCAACTTGAGAAGTTTATCATTGATGTACGTATGGATAAAAATTTCTCTGAATTTAATGAAATTAGAGACCTTGTTAAAAGAATGGTGGCTACAAGAAAACACCATGTATTTCTTTTGGTTTATTTGTTAGTCAAATTGTCATTACTTTTACCATTTGCTACAGTCACAATAGAAAGAGTTTTCTTCGCAATGAAAATTATCAAGAGTTCACTTCGTAATAAAATGGGAGATGACATATTGAATGATTGTTTAATATGTTATATTGAAAGAGATGCATTTGCAAATATTGACAATAATCTTGTTACGAAAAGATTTCAATATATGAAAAGTGGCTCACGGTCATGTATAAATTGTTATAGTCGTGAGACATCTCTCATGATCGCAACAATTGTGTCATAGCTATGAGACTTATCTAATATCTATAACACAACTTGCATGGGCATGACACTCCTTGTCAGCCCATGCAAAGGAGGTTCACAGCTGTGAGCGTCGTCTAGGCCATTCATAACCATGAGACACTCTAGTATGCTTGTGAGTTTTATGCCACTATCCTAACAACCTACTTTTCACTATAAATATAATATGATGTGACAGTAGAAAACATTCTTCATTTATTCTTCATTATTTTTGGGTTTTCGAAGAAAGAAAGGGGCAACAAAAGCCTATCTCTTAGAGACCAATGGAGCAAATGGAAGGCTAACTTCCCGACACCAGTTCGAAGGTGACATTAATGCTTGAGTCATGGTTAAGCTTATCTTATCTTTGTTTAATGTTAAATCTCTCTTTAAGGATTGTTATTGTTGCTATATATTGAATGATTTGGGTATTGTAAAGATGATTTTAATGCGTTCATTGGATTGTTTTATTAAGAACTCATTGCTAGAATCTTGAATATAATCCATAATTATTGTGTTTGAGATTCATTAGTAGTCACTATTGACCTTGAATTAAGAACAACGTAACTTAGGTAAGATAACCTGAGCTAGTGAGGTTACTTCCTACATCGATCCATTTTTCATTTTGTAATACGACTGCCCAATTAAATCTAGAAAGCATGTTCTAGGTTATTCATTAGTTAGGTTTAATTAACAAGTATCTCTTAATTAAACACAACCTAAAGGAAAATCAGGATTAGCATAACATGTTGTTAGTCCACGATAAATGATCCTAGAATAGGTATGAAAGCATTATAACAATGAGATGTGTTTAATCGTGACACATAGTTGACACTTTTCTCACTTTTGACTATTTTCTATAAATTGCTTAAGTAGTTTAATTGTATTTTGTTTTCTCAATTGCATTAACTTAAAACCCTTTTTTTAATTTCCTTTTCATCGATTATTTTCATTATGAGAATTAACCAAATATTCCCTTTAGATATGATCCTGACTAACTACAGCTACAAATTTTTAGTATGTAGAGTTAGGTAAATTTTACAGTGCATACGACACACATTGTCAAATTTGGCACCGTTACTAAAGAGTGTGGTGATTTAATTTTCACTTTTTATTTTAGTTAATGTTTTATGTATATATTTGTTACAATTGTTTCTTTTAGTTATTTGATACTCTTTAAACATTTGTTAATGTTGGTTTATGGTAGTTACCAGATCCCCTCATAGAGCACCTGTACAATTTGTTCCATATATCGAGAGGACATTGTGGAGATGAAGAAGAAAAACAAAAACAACTTTGGAAGTAGAACTATAACTTGAATTCAAAGAATCAACGGTGAATCTGAGAACACTAAAGGAGTTGGCTGCACCAGACTTATCCCAAAGGCATTTATGCATTACATTTTCTAATTTTGTTGAGCATGTTACTTTTGAGTTTAAGTATGGGTTAATACAATTTTAGCCTAATTTTCATGGTCTTGTAGGCGAGGAAACACATAAGCATCTCAAGGAGCTCAATGTGGTATATCTGAGTATAAAGCCTTTAGAGTTGATAGATGAGCAAATCATGTTGAGGGCTTTCCCATTTCATTGTAAGATGCAACAAATGATTGGTTGTTAATCTACCTACTGAGAGTGTGAACACTTGGATAGAGATGAAGTGGATATTTTTGAAAAATTATTTTCCCGCATCAAAGACAACAAGTATATGGAAGGGAATCCATGGCATAAAGCAACATAATAGAGGAAGTGCTTTAAGAAGTTGTGTGCTAGCTGTCCTCATCACATTATACTTAAACAACTTCTTATCTAGTATTTCTGTGAAGGTTTCTGTGAAGGATTGCTACTGATGGAGAGGAGTCTAGTTGAAGCAGTGAGTGATGGGACACTGTGTCAAAAAACTCCCATTGAAGCTAGGATTTTACTTGAGCATATGACCACTAATACTCAACAATTTGACAATCACAACGATGTTTGTTAGGTAAACAAGGCAAGTATTTCATCTATCGAACATCATTTAGATGAGCTAACATTTTTAGCTAGACAAATTATAGTTGGACAGGCACAAGTAAAGGCATGAAAAAGATGTTTAAAGACGAGTCATCCATGTAAGACCCATATATCCCCTGGGAGGATATGAAAATGCTACCCAAAATATAATTGAAATATGCCAAAACATACCAAACATTCCCAACATGCATTTCAACAAACTCAAGCAAACAAACATTACATATCATTAAATGTTGTTATAAACAAACCATAATGTACATCATATATAATGAACTTATCAAAATACATGCCTTAAACATAAT
>JANZLF010000007.1:4872097-4882596 GCA_026546835.1 Erythroxylum foetidum | reverse complement strand
ATTAAATGTTGTTATAAACAAACCATAATGTACATCATATATAATGAACTTATCAAAATACATGCCTTAAACATAATTCATCCTATAATACGGTTATTACAAACCCTTAATCCAAATACAAGCTATCACATATTGTCAGATACAACTTAAAATCTTAAATAAAGCAACTTCCAAAATAGAACACATTCTTCTTGGCCTCTACGATTGTCTTTGTCCCAGTCTCAAACCTTTTTATCAGAACCTACACGGAAGCAAAACCACTGTGCTAAGCATATAGCTTATTGGGGAATAACTAAACATAATACATAATGGCGAATGTTTCTAACAGTCGTCTAACATTCATATATACATATTCAAATTATATCACAATAATCTTTAATTGTTCATAACTTAGATTAATCCAAACATTATGTCTCAAAACCAAATGTGATTTATCAATTAGTATAGAACATTCTTGATCCAAAATAAAACTCATAAATATCATAATAGAGTATGATCCTTTCATATCAAAATATGAAATAACATAACAGAACTTGTTTTATATGAAATTAGAGCTTATCTCTTATCAGAACAGAACCTGTTTTGTATCAATTGGAGCTCATCTCTTATCATAATAGAACTTATTTTGTATTATAGCAGAACTTATTTTTATCAAAATTGAACATGTATCAGACTACAAAATAAGTTAGACTACTAATCTTTTTTATAGAAGTGGGTAAGGGGACCAGAATAGAAGATACCATGATTGGTATCTGAAATAGAAGAGACTTAAGTCTCTGAAATAGAAGACATGTAAGTATCTAAAATCAGAAGACATCGAAGTATTTGTTATAGAAGACAACTTAGTGTCTGGTTATAGAGGACACCTTAGTGTTTGGTTACATGAGAAGCTATAGACCCTTCTTGACATGCCTATTTACTTATGACTAGGACTTAAAAGTTTTAAAATAAACCATTTTAGATTTTAGAATTTCATGTAAATGAGTAGTGCATAACATATGACCTTATTCATTTGATCAGACTTAACATGCCTTATAAATACAAACATATGCATTAAAGCATCAATAAATGTATTGAGTCATCATACATTATGTATATTCACATAATTAAAAAAACTCCTCGGACAATTGATGGTCCAAGCTTGTCACAATATCAAAATCACATAATAGTGAAATAATGCATAAGTATGAATTCATTTTTTTATGCTAAAATTGAACCCATTCATTCTCACTTGAAAAAAATTATTATCCTTTATAAACATAAGCATTTGTAATAATGCACCAATGAATATACTAAGTAATTACACTTTACATGTCCTTACCTAAGTTTCCAAATTCCCAAACATTCACAACTAACATATCACTTTTATCACTTAAAACACATTTGTGTTCATAAATATATTTCATTATTTTCAAAACTTATAAGTTCTAAAATTAGATACTTTTTTATTTAATAACACCTTCTTTAAGTTATTACTTCAATTAAAAAAATCCAAATCTTATGCAACCTTTGATGAACTTATTCCACATCAAACAAGGTTCATTTTACACCTTAATTAAGTCCAATTAAACCATTATAACGTACCTTAACCTTATATAGTATAAAAATTGCCCAAAATCAATCTTGTCTCCTTCCTCAGTACTTCGCACGACCGTGGAAATAAACCTTATAAATCCACTTCTGTTCACTAACCCATAACCTCCAATTTGTTTCCAAAACTTGACTTCTTTACTTCCATTTGACATACCTTCACCAAAGACCATCAATTTCACTTCAGCTATACCTTATTCATGCTTCAATACCTCATCAAATTCATGTCCAAACCAATTCAAAAATCATTCATTAACTTACAAATCAATATCTTTTACACATCAAAACCAATCCAAAAGTTATCATACAAGGATCATTTTTCTAGCATTCATTTATGATCATCTTAACAAATATTTCATATAAATTCAATTATCATAAAACTTGTATTAATACATGATATCAATTTTAGAATTTTCTTACCTAATTACCTTCAAATTCCTTCTTCAAATAACTAACCAAACCAGCCCTTCATGTAACCAAAACACTTCCGAAATTTAGGTAGGTGCAGGATGATCTTAACACCCAAAAAACAGCAACATAAAAGATAACTTGTGGTAACTTTTTTAATGCAATCTCATGCAAGGATTCTTAAAGTTTGATTGACCCAAAATCAAGCAAAAACTCCAGGAAGTGTGAGAGAGAGGGAGTTTTGGTAGAGATGTTTCAATGAATGCTGCAAAAACTTCTTGCAAGTTTAACACATAAGTTACTAGGTGTCCTAATCTTGGAGGAACACATGTCACCAATACATGTATCACATTTGTCCTCCCTTTAATCTACCGAATGTCACACATCTATTAGGCCATTTGTCACTTATTTACTTATGACAAATGCCACTAAATTTATAAGCTTAGTCATCTAATTTTCATGTACCAACTTGTCTTGCCACTTGACATTTTCCTTGTCCAAATGTACATTTTAATACATCAATTTTCTAATGGTATTAATTAATTCCAAATCACTAAATATGATTCATTAAACCAAAATTCAAGATCAAACCAAAATTCAAAACATATACAACCTACAATCCTGTCACAATTTAACGCCTATCACATATGTTTTTAAGAACATATAACATTTCAACTAGGGTACAATTTGGGGCCTTATGATTCTCGCCCCTTAATAGAATATCATCCTCAAAATTCATACCTAATAAAAATAGCTAAGGATAGTGAGCTCTCATAGTTGATTCCAGTTGTACTTGAATTTCTTATATCAGAATATTATTTATATCATTAGACCGATATCTTCTCAACATCGAAACATGAAACATATCATGCAACTCAACCAATTCTTCAGGAGGAGCTAACTGATAAATTATCATACTAATCTAATAAATGTTATACACATACATCAAATCTAACTTTGACCTCCTGAACATTTTGGCATAGAATACCTTATGGATCTAAGTCCTTCTAACAATAGTATTAGTGTCATCTCATAGTTAAGAACCCAATAACATAGTTTGAATACTTTACAACAAACAAAGTATATGCATTCTCTATAGTATATCTAGCTTCTTGTGCCTAAGTCTCATACTTATCTAACTCTAATATTCACATCTGATTCGTTCAATACTCATTCGTTCCTAAAAATGAAACATTTGCTTTATATGATACAATTTAGTGAAAGTTCTCATACAAGATATTTCGTTCTCAATTATCTGTATTGTTCACGAAATCCTTATCAGTCAACTATGTTCGTCGTTGCTCTTCAACTATTCATATATTTCAATAAGATCATTTATTATCATATCTCACATAATCATAATGTTCTATATACCATCAAGATCATTGCATCTTATCTACATATTTATTTTCAAAAGGTCACCAATTAATATCTTAAGCTAACGATGACCTTAATTACTATCATATCCATGCATTTAATACATATGGACACCATAACATCATTCGCCAAAGCAACCACATTATCAGATGTATACTCACAATAACTGATCAACTTAATCTTAAGGACTTCCACATGTATCACTATCATTTATTTCATCTTACTTAAGTATGTTCTCAAATAGTACAGAAATATAAGATGCGTAACCATTATGAAATTCTAATATCAAAATAAGAAAAGGAGATATTAAAGACTTTTAGGAAGGTGAAAGTGAACATTCCTTTGCTAGATGTAATTAAGCAAGTACCGAGGTACGCAAAATTCCTCAAGGAACTGTGTATGCATAAAAAAAATCTAAGAGTTGATGAAAAGGTGATGATGGGTGAGAATGTGTATGCGGTTATTAAGAAGAAGACGCCTCCAAAATGCCAGGATCTATGTATGTTCACGCTTCCATACAAAATTGGTAACACTGTGATTAAATAGAGTTATGTTGGATTTAGGAGCTTCAATTAATGTTATGCCTTGTTCAATTTATGCTTCCTTGAATCTTGGACCTTTAAAAGAAACAAGTGTTCTTATACAATTAGCTGGTCCCCCTAATGTTTACCCTGATGGTATGGTTGAGGGTGTTTTAGTGCAGGTGAATAAGTTGATATTTCCTTTGGGTTTTTATGTTATTGATATGAATGATGATACTTCGTACAATGTAATACCTATCTTGTTGGGGTGACCGTTTCTCAGTATGGCTCAAACTAAGATAGATGTTTGTGAGGGCACCCTTACGATGCAATTTTATGGGGAAGTAATTCATTTTAACATTTATGATGATCATTCTTTTTCTTTGTTGATGTAATTGATCCTCTAGTGCAAGAAATGTTTAAATTGAGTTACAATAATCATTTATAAATAGTTTTGGCTGAGTGTATGGAATCAAAAGGCAACAATGATGATGAAGTGGCAGAAGAGCTAACTGAAATGGCAGCTACCTTGGAATCATTGGAATACTCTCCAAAAAGGTATGATTTCACCTCTATAAATTTACTTGAATCTTACCAAAAGTTTTTACCTTCTAATGTGCAGGCACCTAAATTGGAACAAAAAACACTCCCCAAACACCTTAGGTATGTCTATTTAGGAGATAAATAGACTATCTCAGTTATCATTTCAGTGGAGTTGACTTCGAATCAAAAAGACAAGCTAGTTCGAATGTTGAGGGAGCATAAGAAAGCCATTGGATGGACAATCATAGATATCCAAGATTAAGCCCTTTTATATGCGTGCATCGTATTTTATTGAAGGAAGATGCCAAGTGCACAAGAAAAGCTCCACGTAGGCTAAATCCTCTGATGATGAAAGTCGTCATCAATTGCTTGAGAGATTGGCTAGTTATCAGTATTATTGTTTTCTATATGGCATTTTAGGTTATCATCAAATACCGATCGTACTGGAAGATTAAGAAAAAACCACCTTCACATGCCCATTCAGTACATTTGCTTGCTAAAAGATGCTATTTGGATTATGCAATGCACCCACAACATTCCAAAGATGTATGGTGAGCATTTTTTCCAAGTTTGTTAAGAAAATCATTGAGGTATCTATGGATGATTTTAGTGTTTATGGTTCTTTCTTTGATGAATTCCTTAAGGATCTTGCTTTTATCTTATAACGATGCATTGAAACTAAACTTGCGCTTAATTGAGAAATATGTCATTTTATGGTAGACCAAGGTCTAATTTGAGGACATGTTATATCTACTAAGGATATAGAGGTAGATAAATTTAAAGTTGATCTCATTTCTTCTTTCCCTTACCCCTCAAATGTGAGGGAAGTGCATTGTTTTCTTAGTCATCCAGGTTTTTATTATAGATTCATTAAGAACTTTTCGAAGATAGCTGCACTGTTATACAAGTTATTACAACGAGATGTCTCCTTTGAGTTCAATGATAAGTGTAAGGAAGCCTTTAATAAACTTAAGGAGCTGTTGACATCCCCAGTGGTGATTCAACTGCGAGATTGGAGCCTCCCCTTTGATATCATGTGTATTGTAAGCAATTATACAATGAGGGCAGTTCTAGAACAAACAGTGGGCAAAGCTTTGCATTCCTTCTATTATGCTTTGAAGATTCTTAATCTAGCTAAATTAAATTATTCAACAATAATAAAAAAATTATCTATGGTTTTTATTTTGGAAAATTTTCAGTCATATTTGTTTGGTGCTAAAGTGCTTATTTATTTTGTTTATGCAACTTTACGATACTTTCTCATAAAGAAAGAAGCAAAACTAAGGCTGATCAGATGGATTCACCTCCTTCGAGAATTTGACTTGGAGATAAGAGATAAGAAAGGGTAGAAAAATTGGTTACCGATCACTTCAGTCGCATGATCGAAAAAGAAGATGGCATCCCTTTGTAAGATACATTTATAGATAAACAATTATTTTCTTCCGATTTGACACTACCATGGTATGCAAATATTGTAAATTTCTTAGTTATTAACAAATTACCTGTTAGTTTGTCAATGACTCCGAGGGATAAGTTGAAGAATGAAGCAAAGTACTATGTTTGGGATGATTTATATCTATAGGCACTATGCAGATCAAGTCATAAGGAGGTGTGGGCTTGAAAGTGAAACATCTTCGATCTTAGCCTTTTGTCATTCGTATGTATGTGGAGGACACTTTGGGACGACCTATAAAGTTTTGGAGAGTGGTTTTTACTAACCCTCATTGTTCAAATATGCATATTGTTATACATGATCATATAAAGGAGTTGTGATTGAAGTGACCAGCGTGAAAAAGAATTTAAAGCTCAGGATTGCACAAAGAGCCACAGGCTTAGTTATTAATAACCCTGGCATCCATAATAGGTACGGTACAGTTATAAAATGAGCCTGGTATCCACAACAAATATGGGATAGTTAAATAGCCTCTCGGTCACAAAAAAGTAAAAATGAAAGTGGAGTCATATGTGCATTTACATTTCTATAGATGGGATTTGATTTTGAATAATGGGATAAATCTGTTGAATTTGGTTCTATGATGTCGTGTTCTGATTTGAGTGAGCACATCAATGATGGTTCACTCACTGAGTTCACAAACTTATCAAAATTGCAACGTTGATTTTTAGGTACTAAGGAGACCTAGCTTTTAAGGCAATTTAATAAAAGTCTAGTACTGCCAATTTTGAAAACAAGAATGGCTCAAAGGTCTAGTCAACTGATACCAGCGGAGTCTAGATAGAATACTTTTGTTTAGCTTCTCATTTCATGTTAAACTGTTTGTATAGAACTTTAAACTCCCAAATGTTAAGTTATGTATAAACATGGATTATGAAATGTAATGACAATGTCAGTACGTTTCATTTTGTGAATGAAATGAGGAGTTTTGATCTTTGGAAATACTTATGTTCTGTATGATGCCATAATAAGTTGATGTGATTGGTCCAACATGTCATTTTCATAAGGTATGTTCTTGAATATCCTTTGGATGTTTGGGCATATGCTCTATAGTAGTGGTGCATTACATACACGACCTTGTGTATACTTACACAACTGTTTTGTTCTAGGTGTTGTCCTACTCATTATCTTTTCTATCTGTCTATCTTAAATGTTAACAATTTTTAAATTGAATATGACAAAATAATTGAAGGGCTTGTTTAGTAAACAACTTATCAGTTGTTTTTTAGTTGGTTGACGCCTTTTAGCTATTTGACCATATTTAAAAAAACTAATGAATGTGTTTGGTGAATGACTGATTGGTTGGCAAATTTAGCCCCAACCAGCTGATTTTAGAAAAGCACCTGTATAGGAGTATTTTGATGTTTAGCTGAAAATGTAATACGTAAAAAATCAATTATACTCTAATTTCATAATTTTTGAATTATGTTAATTATGATGCTGTGATATTATGGATGTCATTGTAGCATAATTAAAAGTATGTTGTGACAACATTATAGAATAATTTTGTTTGAATTATGCTACAGTGAGATGTCAAAAGCATGCATGTATTCTAAAGTTATATAAATTTTTACAATGAAGTAAGTTTTTTAGTTACAAAACTTGGGAGTATGTATTATGCTAGTGACAAAAATATTTTACTAATGAAGTAAGTTTTCTAGTTACAAAATAAAAAATATATTACGACGTCAAAATTTTTACGAATGTTCTATGTTTTTTATTAGAGTTAAAAACTTAATTTTTGTCAAATTAGATATCTAATCATAACCTCATAAATTCTTTTTTAATCATGTTCTCATATGTCATTTTATATTTAAATAACTAATATTAAATAGTTAATTTTACCAAACATCTTTTATAAACAGTTAATTTTATCTCTCAGTCAACTCAGCCTATTCGGTAATCAGCGGATTGCATTAGCTATTAGTTAATTATATCAGCGGTTAATTAACAGTTGATTGATAGAATTGGCTAATAGCTAATGCAATCCGTTGACTGCCAAATAGGTCAAAAAATTCTTAAAATTTAGGGAATATTTAAGTTAAATTACAAGTGGATTTACCTTCTTATATAAAAGGTAACAACATAGCCTGTCATGTTTGCGGGAAATTGATCAAACTCTATAGAAATTCTCTTTCTAAATAATGAATTAACCATCTTATACTTAATGGTATCTCACTCTTAGCTAACTTATTTGTATCTCACTCTCAAGATTATTACAACTTTAAAACCTTGTAGTGGTTCTTTTTTAATCTAGTTAGTACTTAATTTTGTCTGATTAATGTTCACATTTTTTTAAAACTAAAAGAAATGTTATAACCCAAACCATTATAAGTTAGTTGCCAAGAACTTTTCCTCCCCAACCCAAGATCTCTTACTTGAAAAAGGAAGATAAAGCAAACCCAGTTTTTTTTTTTTGTAAACGTATGGTAACTAAAGAATTATGTTTTTTTTAAATGAAGGCATGGTCCATAGCAATTCTGTAAATTTCCAGGATGAAAAGTTGCTGAACTTTAGAAAATTAGTTACTATTTGACTTCTTATAACCTTTAATATCGTTTTAAAAAAGGGGCTTAAACCATAACTTAATGATTTATGACTCTTCATAAATTAGTTTAAGGTTAATAAATTCTAAACACAATCATCACTTTAGAAGAGCTCATCTATTATAATGCATACAAATTCATTGACTTTGTAGGTAGAGCATTGACCGTTTATAATTTTATTAACCCGTCACAAATTGATGTCATGGCGTGGCGTGGCCGCTATGCTTTCAATCTGTAATGCATTTACGTCAAGTTTTGTTAAGAGTCGTATTAGAATACGGTAGACTATACATACCAACAAAATATATCAAAGTAAACCTATTTTCAGGTCAATGGCTATTTACAATTTTGAAAATCACTATCAGAGAATTTAAACATCGTATTGATGTAACAGCAGACTCCATGATTGATACATGGAACGAGGATTAGTTACAAAATTGGACATGTTAACTAAATAGATGAAGACAGATATTAAAAAAAAAGTATTTTTATTGCATAGGATTAGGTTCAAATAATGTATGCTAATCGAGTATGCAGGGACGGAGCCAGACTCAACTCTAAGGGGAGCCGGGGGCCAACATCTAATAGGAATTTTTTTAAAAGGGGGCCACTTATATTTGTAATTTTAAAAATTTTAATTATATAAGTAATTTTAAAAAAAATATTTGAAAGGAGGAGCCATGACCCCTCTCCCCTATAACATGACTCCGTCCCTGCGAGTATGTATATATTAAAAAACGTGTAAGAAGTGTAGATGTCAAAAAGTCTAAAGACATATAGTATAGGGCACTGCTGAGGATATCTCTGTTTTCTTTGGAGAAGGATAATGGCTTTGGCATACCTGTGACCTAGATGTGTACCTCTCTATTGTTCTGGCTTGCACACGATATTAGGCATCCTTTTGTTTCAGACTAAGTCACACTTAGAATCTTTTCTACGCCATACAGTCTCTTTAGGTCGTGTTTGGTTCTTTAATTGTTCCATGATGGATACAAATTGGTGCAAAGGTGTGTGTTAATAGTGTTCAAACAAGAATTGTGATTTTACCTCACCAGGATATCGTTTTTATTAAGAGAGAAATAGGTGTTGTTAAACAAAGGCTTGAGTTATGGGAAATAGAAGGAGAAGAAGTTATAAGAACCCTTTAAGTTAAAGAAATTGTTCTTTCTTTTGTTTTTCATTTTTTTTATACATGTTTAGATAAACTCAAATAAGAATAGATGTGTCTAAATATAAATACGATTTATTTTGAATGTCTCAGGTCAAATTTTCATTAACAGTAAGCAAGACTTTAATAAGAATGTCTTACATTAAACTTTAAAAGAAAACATTTTCTTAAAATTTATTACATTCTAATAGTATCTTTTTGGCAAAGGGTAATAGTCTACATTTTCATACACATGTTTGTTTCATTCGGTCTCTTTAAAGACAAATGCCTAAATTTTTTGCATGGTCTTTGATTTACCTACATAAATAAATAAGAAATAGAACGGTGATTCTTTAAGAATAGAATAGATGAGAAATATATAAAATATGCATTATTTAGTTTGATTTATTCTTAAAATTTTCTAATGATGATGTAATGTCTGTTAGAGTAGTGCTCTAAAGACAATCATCTTTAGCACTTTTGCACAAACTTTATTTTGATTAATAACGCAAAAATAATTTTTTATTAATTTGATGTTCATTTATTTATGAATTAATGTTGATCTTAAATCAAATTAATGAAGTCCATAATACAAAACATAACAAGAAAGAAATCATGATGAGATTCTCATTGTGTGCAATTATATTGGTATCTAAATTATCCCTAGTTATATGATTAATAAGATAGGACATTATTAATCTGGATAGACTAGCACATGTTATATTCCTTGATTTGATCAAGCAATGGATCTCACAAACTATAAACATGAGATATTTAGAGTTAATATTTGGATGCTTACTAAGAGTAATAAGTACATCGAATGACCCGCTATGAGATTATCATATAGATAATCTAACAAATATCAATGATTAATCTTATCATAACAATGGTACAAATATCCTTAGACTTACTCA
>JANZLF010000007.1:4852134-4868230 GCA_026546835.1 Erythroxylum foetidum | reverse complement strand
ATGCGAAGGTAATGGGATAGTCAATAAAAGATTCACCACTCCTAATAGAAAGAGAAGATACCTACGGTCCCTTATTGGGGTTATTACTTAGAAGTTTCTAGCCAGAGTAGTTATATGTTAAGAAGAGAGTCTTCAATAACATATAAAGTAATAAAATCCTAAGAAAAAAACTAACATCACTTGAACTAGATGTGACGTAGTCAATCTAGTAGGAGTTGATACATAACTCATACTCTAAACCAAGTGAAGTATAATATGGTGAAAGGACGAACTACATGATAATTGTCTATAAAAAGGTTCGTAAGTTGGATAATTAACTATCGAGGAGTTCGTGTGTTAATCCACGTATATTCCCATAAATTGACATCATAAAATCCTTCATGATTTGTTTTAATTAAGAGTTAATTCAAGTGTCTAAAATAACTGGAAACCTAAAGGTCATATGCATGACTATTTTTAAGTAGGTTACGATCATAACTGAAGGTGAGACTGTCAATTAAGTAGGCCACAGTCGTGATCAAAAGCTCGACAAATGTACATAAATGATTTCTTCACTCATGTACAAAAGAGCTAACTAGTCACAAACACACTTAGGTGAAAGGATAAGAAGTCTAGAAGAGTTTTAGAGTGAGGGAGAAGTGGTCTTGAGTCTTCTTCGTATAATTTATGCAATTGTTGCACGAATCTAATTACATACAAGATAATCTTGATCTATCTCTTCATTTGATTATCTACTTTAATTCATCAAGTCTGGTGTTCTAACCACCCTTACACATTGCTTCTTCATCTTTGTGTGTTCTTGGGAGATCAAGGAAAGCTCTGGTATTTGCTACAACCCAAACAAGAAGAAGAACCAAAAAAGGAGTATTGAAAATGTACAAGTGTTTAAATTTCATGTTCTTTTGATCCGTCTATGCATGCATCTGTGTTTCTAGAATTTCGGGGAAGTCATGGGTAGGAATTTAAATTCTGACTCTTCATTGTCATGCATATGATACATGAATCTATGTCTCCCTCCACTAAAGCCAATATTTGATTTGAAAATATAAATTTAAAATGAAAAAAGAATAACTAATTCAACATATTTATTGGCATAAGAAAACTACCTTTTGGAACAATTAAAAAGATAATAATAGCTTCTATTCAAGTACAACATTGGCAGGAGTACAAAGCTAGGAAAGGATGGATTGCAACAGAGCTGTTTGACAAAATTTCTTTCTAACAACATATTTTCACAAAATCTAAGTTGAATTAAGCAAAAATTTGAAAGGTGTCATTTCTGAAACTCGTGCAGCAACATACAAGTAAAGGACCTCATACCATGGATATCAAACACCTCTTCTCAAGCTACTCATCAATTCACTATATCGCTGGGAGAATCTGAAGGAGCACCATTAGTAATCAACCTCTACAGCTACTTCCCCCCGTCCAAGTCCTCAACTTCATCTGTATTCCCAAACAATTGCTTCCTGTAATACTTACGCAATACTAAACAACTCCTTCTTAATCGCCTCAAACGCCATATCCAATCTCTCTAAGTGCTCTAGAGCATTGTTATTAAACAAAAACAACCCATTGTATGAGTGATAAACTGCGAATCCTCAGCGTACCTGTCATGCTCCACACAGCTCATTGGCACCATCCTACACCCTTCTCTCGCAAAAATCTCTACAAACTTCACACACCTATCAATCCTGAGGTGCTGCAACCGAACATGGGACTTGTAGTCATAGGGTTGAGCAGCATCGATAGCATATCCTCAATTTTAAGGAATTAAGATATAACTTGGATATATGCTTTCTTCAACCACAGAAGAAAAAAAAAAAACCTATTATCAAGAGCATCAATCAAACAACCTACTTTTTCAAGAGTCCAAACTTAGGCAGTGAAAAACTTGACTACCTCGAGATATCACTCTCCTCTCAGTCTTTTCAAAGCTTTACGATTGTCTTAGTTACGATTGTCTTAATGGAGTCAACATTAGGAAGAATTGTCTTAATAGTAATACAACTTGAATAGCATCGGGAAGAAAGTTGGGACTTTAAATTAATGAAAATCTACTCATTTACAAATACTTCCACAATAACATTAACAATTTCTCGTTATTGTCTTTCTGAGGGTAAAATTTTTCATATCAGACGCATTCAAACTTAGATCTATTTAAATGGTAACAACCCTCTACCAAAATTAACTGATTGAAAGGTTAAAAAGTCAGGATTGCATACAAGAAAATGATATGAAACATTGAAATTTGGATTGTGTTTGATGGTGTGTATAATTTGCATGATGATGTCAGGAACCAAGTCTAGCTAGAGATAAGTAATGGTGTGCAAGTTTAAGGCAGTGTTTTCCAGTCAAAATCTCACGAGCATCTGAATACAATCACAAAACTAACAACTTCTTCAATCAAAACTTCCACTCTCACTCTGGCTGGTTTTCAGGTCATTAAACGGAGCAAGCAACATTAAGCTGGCAATGCCATTCTGAGCAAATAACAAATACTCTCAAACCCAATCCTGTATACACCTTGTTCTGCGTTTAGATGAAGCTGATGCAGCATAAACAACATTAAAGTGCTAGAGGCCTGAAATCGTGGACAAAAAAGAATAACAAGAATAAATTGATAAAATAAACAGAGTGACATGTGTTTTTCCAAATGACTTGTCTAGTACAAGATCATCTCAATTAGCTTTAAGGATCCTTGTGCTATAAAATTCACAAAATTGGTACCTATGAATGTACTATATCAATTATAGTAAATTCTGATTATTGGCTTATGAATGGTACTAACCAACGCAAAGATTTTCTTGCACGAGGATATTATATTCAGAATTCTGCCAAATAAGTCGCATGAAACTGAAACAATAAACATTAGAAGTAACTTGGTAGCATAAGGTGCTAGTTTGAGATCCATAATACCTCAGGAATTGATGTATTTAACCCCAAAAAAAAATGAAAAGAAGGCTAGATCCATATTTTCATATTTGGCGTCAACCTAGAGAAAATCATCCATACAATACTTCAGTTTCTAAGTCAGACCAGCAGAACAAGGACATTTCTTGGGGCCATAGAACTACATTTTAGTTTGATTCCACACAACAGTACACCGATTAGAAAAAAACAATTAAAGTAAAACAAAGCCTGAAATGAGTGACAACCTTTTCTCTTAGGAGACATCAACTACCAGTAACTACAAGAACAAAAATATGTCACCTGATATATGTTTATATAAAGTGCACAGCTAGCATGGAAACCATATGATTCACAAACCTGAAAAATAAGATTTCAGGTAGGTGACTACAGAACTGTGAGGGATATAGCAGCAGACCGAAGCTTCACGCCATCATCATCCCATTTGGACTGTGGAGCAGTTGCTCCAGCAATAATTGTCTACAAGAAAACCACTAAAAATTTTTAGAAGTGCAACCAGGGACAATTGCGAAAACATAATTGGGCTTGAGTTCAGGTAAATCGTGGTTTCCACAATGGTAATACTTTGTGCTTCGCTTATATTATCATGGAGTTATAGAAGAATGCTTCTTATCAAAGATGACTGATTGTATTATCAATTTTAGGAACTGAAAGGGGTATATTTCAACCTTTCCGCTGTTGACTGCAGCTACCAATGCCACATGCTCTTCATCTCTACCAAATTCATAAAAGTAGTAACTCCTGAAATGAATCAATCCACAAAAATGCATATATGAGAGAACAGTTCGATACAGATAGCATTTATAATCCTGTTTTAAGTACAAATCGTTTCAAACAAGATATATTATTAATAGTTGTTGATTTGTTGTGTTTACTTGGGGTAAATTATTTTCAGCGTTATGTTCAGAGCAGGCATCTCTGTTTATGAAGCATAGATCCTACACAGAAGTCTTCTAAATTGTTATATCTCTGACCATGCTGTTCAAATCTGAAGAGAGCAGTTCGCTTAAAAGCTCAAGCAAACCTTGAATGAACATTATGTAATTCTTACCTGAAACCCTCATCTTCTTTGATCCTTATAGTTCTGGCAGAGTATATAGTTGCACCACCTGCAATTGTAGCATACTGCAATTTTAGAAACCAGAGATATAAAAACAAGTTTGAAATAAACTTTTAGTCAAATCACTTCCTCCTACTTTTTTTCCCCTTCAAAGCAACAACTGAAAAGCAAGAAAGGGGCGGAGTGCGTAAATCTTTGTGTAAACCATAAGAAAGCCATATTTTTTTCATAAATTTTCTTCTTTTGAGGATTAACATTGCAGAAGTTCTGGTATTTGAAAAAACAGACCTGGGACAAAAATTTTTGCTGCCTCCTTCAGTGAACCTAAATCAGTGATATCTTTAGCCTGTCCAAGGTTCCATAAGCAGATGAGTTGCTCAGACAGCTATTATCTGAGATCTCAAATTGACCAAAGTTATAACCAATGAAGGTACTACTAAGCAATCTAGAAAATTCTAGGCCCAAATTGGTTCACATTCTGCTCTCTAAACAAAACTCAAGTGAAAGAAGGAAGCCTAGATTTCTGCTCACTGGGCAAAACCTAGTTCTGATACCATAAAATTGCAAAGAAAGGTATATATATGTATTGATATTTTCGTATACGCATGTGTATACAAAAATATCATGTGTATACTAGCTAATCAACAACTAATTAGGTAATGAAATCCCTATAATCAAGCTTTAAGTTATATAATCTTTTTTATATAATCTATACAATCTGTTAAAAGTTCAAAATTCCTAATATCTGAGTTTTAATTAGTAATTTGATATCTCTTCTATTAATTCTTTATCAAATTAATATCAGAGCTTTAGTTCACAAATAACGATATTATCGCATGAAAGCTCAGATGCCAGTCAAAGTGTGACATAAACTAGGCTCTAAATGTCATCAGATTGCATGACAAATGGTTAACATTTAAAAAGAATACAGCAGAATTTCAATCTTAAAATGTGATGCATAAAAGAAGAAAAGGATATTATGTAGACTAACAAAAGTATTATGAAAACAAACAATAGAAAACAGCTCCAAGGAACCTAATAGGATTTAAAGAGATTGTTGCTACACAAACCTCTAAGAAAGTGATCCTTAGTTGATTTGAGGGGCGAATGACAACACTTAGGACTTCGGATCTGCATCATTGTATGATACAAGCAAAATCAAAGAAGCAAAAGAAAGAGGATGATTCTAACTATGACAGAATAAAGAACAGCAGTAGGACATTATTTAGAACAGCTTGTAAATCATTTTGTAACAAGTTAGCTCCCAATGGAAGCATGGAAAGTGTAGCCCACAGCCACAGGTAATAAGGTAATACTCGTACTTCAAACTGAAAATTTAACATTTTAAACGAAAGTAGAAAGAACAGTGGGTAAAACTTTATACCCATCTGGGGATGCAAAACGAGCGGCAAATGTCCTTGGCTTTGCCTTATCTCCATACAATGACATCCCAGCATTGAAATCCTAAGACCGTGAAGAATAGAATAGTCATCATCTCTCACATACTGCAAAATTGTTACCACAGTCCGTAATTCCTAAGACCAGATATAATCTTCAAGATATGTTTTGAGTTATTGTCAAGTATTTTCGAATGTTTAGAGTATACATTTGATTTTCCAATTAGTAATAAAAGGAACAAGGAAAAGGCACCGTTGGACGTTGACTCTAAGTCACCAATATCGAAAGTCCTATCAAATATTCTAATTCATGGTACTAAGGTGTATAAATCGATAGATTTTATCCGATATATATATCTATAACCATCACAGAATCCCCAAAAAGGATAAAAACTAATTCTCATCCTCAGAAGAACTTCAATTCTTACATTTGAAAGCAAACCGACAAAAAGAATAGTTAAAAATCAAAGTCATTAAGAAGTCAAAATATAGAGAGAAACATGCCTCTGGCTCCATGATGTCCAGAAACTGAGGAGGGACCCTGATGGAAAACCCATCACCGTAGAACTGAAACCAAGATTTGGTGTTGGCAATGCCCGAAAGAGCCGGTCTTGAAGGAGGAGGAGATTCAGCTACGGACTGTGCAAGTGGGCTTTGAGTAGCTAATGAGATGGCACCCAGTAAACTAGTTTTCAATATGAACTGTCTTTTGGAGATAGTATTGAGGAGAGATCCGGTGGGGGTGGGGGAAGTGGACGTGGGAGTAATCAAGATTGCAATGCTGGAGTTTAGAGGGGGTTTTGGAGGGTGAAAAGAGAGAGAGAGAAGAATAGCCATGAGAGAAAGAAAGCTCGAACTGCATGACACCAATGGAAGGAAAAGATAAAGAGCTCTGCCTATTGTTCTGCCATCATTTTATGGAAGGGCATTTTTGGGCATAACGCAATGAAGTAAATGTCCGCTTCCTGTTTCCAGTTTTCAGTGGTATTTTTTGAAGATAAAAAACTAAAAGTTATTTATCGTAAAACCAGATATTTTTTAATTTTACTATTTTTAAATTTAAAATTAATTTATTTCAAATTTTTTATAATAAAATTAACTTACTCAATTTCATTTTTTAATCATTAATTAATCAAAACTTTGAACATGTTATTTAATGAATAAGCTAAATTAGGCCCATATAGTCACATAATTCTATAGTTTAAAAACGTTCTCGTTTCAAAATTGAATAGTCAATCCAAAAGAAACAAATTCGAAGCGAACCAAATGTTGAAGTCTGAAACCATAGAAAATTGTTTGAGTAACTCTTTCTCTTGTCTGAAAGAATACAGAACTAGCCTAAGAAAGAGTACACGAATGAATAAAAAAATATTATTTTTAGATGTCTCAATTATTCAAAACGAAAGAGTTATTCAAGGCTATTTATTTTGGGGGCGTATATGATACCTGGGCTTCGGGGGGATATAAGAAAAATTACCAACTTGACCGTTATATTACAAGCATAGTATGTTGGCGGTCGAGAAAATGTGCCCCCATCGTCTGGTGGTTTAGGACATCTATCTTTCAAGAAGGCAACGGGGATTCGACTTCTCCTGAGAGTAGGGTATTACAAAAGGAAGTTGATCATGGATTAATAATATAATTACTAATATGATAAGTATGGAATTGATTCTTCTTGGGTCAATATCCAAGCGGTGTTCTTAAACTATCAAATAATTCTTCATCCATGGAAGCCTTACTTTCATACTTTCTCTCCTCTCCTCAACTTAAAACCTTCATCTCCAAAATCACATTCTCTCTAAGCAGGACCACTTGCAGTCTCTCTTAATAAAGTCACCACCTTTAGCCTTAAAACATTCATTTCACAAACTTAAATCATCATTACAAATACCCACTAACTAGTTCACTCATGCCAAACAACGCGAGTAAGTCTCAATGCCTCTTTTGCACTCAACATTAGTCCACTTTTACATATTAAGAATGCAGTAGCTTCTGAATTTGATGTGATCGACGAGGGACCACCCAAGGACTCGTAAGTGTTTGATGATGATGGCATCCTCAATCGAGTACTTGTTGGAAGTCCCTCCTTTTAAGAAATCCTACATCGAAAGTGGAAGGAAGGTTTAAGTAGATTTCTTTTTATAAATAGACGCCAAGAGAGAAGACTTAAGCATGTCAAGTAAAGTATTCAGAGTAATACAAGCTTAATAAAAAAAATTAGTGATATAACTTCGATTAAGCTTTCAAAAGAAAGTCGTTAGCAATCAGATTGAGACAATATTTTATTAGCAATATTCTAGAACTTAGGTCTTGAGGTTACTGTAGATCACAATTTTATGCCTGATAATTTGACACTATTGTTCCTCTATTTGTGATATATTTTTCGTTCTCTTTGTATTTCTAAGAGTTTAATTTCTTAAGTATTTTGGTGTATTACCTCTAGTTTTATCTAGAGAGATTTTGTTGTACTCATTATTTCAAATAGTTGAGATATTTTAGACTATGGTCCAATAGTTTTTACTTTCCATATTCTGAAGGTTTTTCATATAAAAATTTAGTGTGCCTTTCTTTGGATTTATTTCAAAGTTTATGTGATTTTCTCCGCTTGATGATTTCCTCATAGGTTTATAAAAGATGGGAGAGATTTTATTTTGCTACTTTAGTGTGTCTATCTCTCATCAAACTGATATCAAAGTACAGTTTGGGTGTGCAAGCCTATTTATCATAAACTCTGTGGTTGCCACTGAATAGTGGATCCTTCACATCAGAAAATAAGTTAGACCACTATTTGAAGATATTGGACACTATTTAAATGTACTGTTACTATTTATAAGTATGGTCACTCTTCAAGTTTACGGTTACTAAGCCAGTCATCATTTGTAAATGATGGAAGTCAACACAAGTAGAATGTTCAGTTTGAATGGAAGAAACTTTCAAGTATGGAAGGATAAGGTGGAAGATATCCTTTATATGAAGGGATACCATTAATCGATATTCAATATCATAAAACCCGAAGGTAAATCTGACGTCAAGTGGAGTATGTTACATAAACAAGTTTGTAGATTCATCAAAAATTGGATGAATGATAATGTCCGGAATCATATCTTTGACAAGAAGGAAGTAGACAAATAATGGGACAAACTCGAAAGCCTTTATGCTCATAAGTCTGGCAACAACAAAATGTTCCTAATTAAACAACTTATAGGCCTAAGATGCCAGAATGGAACATCGATGATGGATTACTTGGATACTTATCACGGGATCATTAATCAGAGGCCACCATAAGACTCACTTCCGATGATGAGCTGCTTGGAGGATTATGGCGTTGGGGATCCTTACCAAGCCCCTAAAAGACATTCAAAACAATGCTCTTCAATTTAGCTCCTGAAGGTATAGTCTCGATGGAAAAGGTTAAAAGTACCTTTTGGAGGAGGAGTCTAGAAGAAAGACTCAAAGCTTATCTCCCGAGTATGATGCTTAATCACAGAGACAAGGGGAGTAGTAAAATCAGAGGTCTAGGCCACAAAAGCAAGTCCAATAAGAGACTCAACAAATTTGCCAACATTAAATGCTTCTACTGTGATAGAAAAGGCAGAAGAACTGACAGAAACTGAAAGAGAAGGCAAAAAGAATCAAAAATCAAAGAAGAATGACATCAGCAATCAAGATTGAATTACCATCACTGAGGATCTACTTGTGATCTGTGAAGAGGATATTAGTATTCTATGAAAAGAAAAGAGTTAGGTAAGTGATAATGGCGCTTCAACTCACACGATTACTCAACTGGCACTATTTATATCTTATACTTCTAGAGCTTATGGGTATATGAAGATGGGAAATAATGACTTCGCACAAGCCATTGACATTGGAGACATTTTCTTGGAGAATAATAACCGTACGAGATCAGTACTAAAAATTGTCAAACATATTCCAGATATCATATTCAGTATCATATTTGTGAGAAAGTTTGACGATGAAAGGTTTAGCAACACATTCCATAACAATGTATGGAAACTTACCAATGGTGCCATGATTGTAGCCAAAACTAAGAAGCACAAGACACAATATATGGTGTAAGACAGTACTCCCAATAGTAGTATCAATGCTATAGAAGATGTAGATGCATCTAAGTTAACAAAAAAGACTTAGCTATATGAGTGAGAAGGGCTTAGCAGTGTTAGCTAAAAGGGGACATCTATATGATGTCAAGAGTATTGTCTTAAAAAGTGTGGTCATTGCCTAGCTGGAAAGCGAAATTAGGTTGTTTTCAAGAGTTCATCTCCCTCTAGAAAGACAAATGTACTTAATTAGTGCTTTTTGATGTATATGGTCTAATGAAGACAAAGTCACTTGGTAGTGCTCTTTACTTTGTGACTTTTATTAATGATCACTCAAGGAAGACCTAGGCTTACATGTTGAAGCTAAAGGATCAGTTTAGAGGTCTTCAAACAATGTCAAGCTTTAGTCAAAAGAGAGATAGTGAAGAAGCTAAAATGCATTCAGATTGATAACAGGGGAGAGTATTATAGTTCATTTGATCAATATTGTAAAGAGAAAGGCATTCAACATCAGAAGACACTGCTAAAGATGCCACAATTGAATGGTTTGACAGAAAGGATGAATAGAACTCTGGTGGAGAGAGTCAGATGCTTATTATCACAAGAGAAGTTTCCAAAACAATTTTGGGGTGAGGCATTGAATACAACATTGCATATGGTTAATCTCTCACCCTCTATTCTATTGCAGTCTCGTATGCCTGATAGAGTTTGGTTAGGGAAAGATGTTAGATATGATCATCTTCGTGTCTTTAGATGTAAGGTGTTCATATACATTCCTAAAGATGAGATATCCAAGCTTGATGTTAAGACCAAACAATGCATCTTTCTAGGTTATGGCCTTAATGAGTTTGGTTACAAAATTTATGATTCAATTAACAAGAAGCTTATCTAAAGCCACGATATTGTGTTTGTGGAAGATAAGATCATCAAGGATATCTAAAAGGCAAAAGAGGCAACACCTAAAGATATTGGTGATGTGCTTGATTTGGATCCAATTAGCAAGGTACCAACATAGGAGAATGTTGAGGAGAATACTCAACTAGATGTAGCTGATGAGGATGTTCCTTTACTAGTATAGGTAGATGATGGCGATGATGATCGGACACAGGAAGCAGAGGATCCAACTCCACTCAAATGGTCTGATAAAGACAATAGACCTTCTACCTAATACTCTCCAAATGAGTATGTGTTACTCACTGATGGGGGAGAACCTAAGAATTTTGAGGAAGTTATGAAAGATGAACACAAGCAATAGTGGGTTGAAACTATGGACGAAGAGATGATGTCACCATCTAAAAATCACACTTTTGACCTAGTAAAACTTCCTAAAAGAAAAAGAGTCTTAAAGAATAGATGGGTGTTCAGGGTAAAACATGAAGAATACTCGTCACAGCCACGATACAAAGTTAGGTTGGTGGTCAAGGGATTCAGTCAAAGAAGAGGTATTGATTTCAATGAAATATTCTCATCAATGGTGAAGATGTCATCCATTCGAGTTATCCTTGGCTTGGTAGCTAGTCTTGATCTAGAAGTCGAGCAGATGGATGTAAAGAATGCCTTCCTTCATGGTGATTTGGAGGAAGAGATCTATATGGAGCAACCAGAGGGTTTCAAAGTCAAAGGGAAAGAAGATTATATTTGTAGGATGAAGAAAAGTCTTCATGGCTTAAAACAAGCATCTAGACAATGGCACAAGAAGTTTGAGTCAGTTATGGGAAAGCAATGCTATAAGAAAATGAATTTTGACCATTATGTTTTCATACAGAAATTCTCTAAGGATGATTTCATTATTTTACTGATCTATGGTGATGATATGTTGATTATTGACAAAAGTATTGCTAGAATTGACAAGTTGAAGAAGTAGTTGAGCAAGTCTTTTGCTATGAAAGACTTGGGGCCAACAAAGCAGGTCCTTGGTATAAGGATTACTCAAGATGAAAGTATAAGGAGGTTACATATGTCTCAAGAGAAGTGCATTTAGAAGGTGCTTCAAAGATTCAACATAGAAAATGCTAAAGTGATTATTTCCCTTTTTGCAACCCACTTTAAGTTAAGTAGTAAATACAATCCTTCCATAAAAGTAGAGATGAGATATATTCAGAATATTCTTTACTCTTCAGCGGTAGGATTTTTGATGTATATTGGTATGCACAAGGATAGACATGATTCATGCAGTTGGTATGGTCAATAGATTTCTCTCAAATCTAAGGAAAGAGCATTGAAATGTTATGAAATGGATCATGAGATATCTTCGAGGTACTTCCAACTTAAGTCTTAGTTTTGGAAATGATAAGTCTATATTAGTAGGCTACACAGATTCAGATATGGGTGGAGATGCTGATACTAGAAACTTTACTTTAGGATACTTGATCACTTTTACAGAGGGAGCAGTATCATAACAATCAAGATTGTAGAAGTGTAATGCATTACATACTATTGAGGCAAAGTATATTCAATGGAAGCATGTGAGGAGTTACTGTGGATGAAGAGATATATTTAGGAACTTGGCTTTAAGTAAGATAAATATATTAGGTACTGTGACAATTATAGAGCCATCCATCTTGGTAAGAATCCAACTCTCCATTCGAAATCAAAACATATCAAGATAACATATCATTGGAACAAAGATGTTTTGAATTCCAAACTGTTAGCACTTGAGAAGAAACACATGGATGAAAATGATGCTGAATTGTTGACAAAGGCATTACCAAAAGATAAGCTTGAAGTCTGCAAGTTGATCGTAGGGATGGCAAGTCCTTCCAACTGATTTGGAAAAGGAGAAGTCTTCCCTTTATGATGATAATCCTAAATTTCAGGAGGGGGAGATTTGTTGGAAGTCCCTCCATTTAAGAAATCCCACATCAAAAGTGGAAGGAAGGCTTAAGTAGATTTCTCCCTATGAATAAACACCAAAAGGGAAGACTTAAGCATCCCAAACAAAGTATTTAAAGCAATACAAGCTTAGTAAAATAGAGAGTGATAGATCTTCAATTAAACTTTCAATCGAAGGATATTATTGTTCATTTTAGCTGATATTTATCAACAATATTTCACGACTTAGGTTTCGAGGTTATTGTGGATCACAATTTTGTGCTTGATAATTTTGCACTAGTGTTCCTTATTTTTATGAGATGTTTTCACTCTTTGTGTATTTCCAAGAGTCTAATTTCTTAAGTATCTTAGTGTATTACTTCTAGTTTTATCTAGAGAGCTTTTGGTGTACCCATTATTTTAAATATTGGAGATATTTTTGACTATGGTCCCGTGGTTTTACTTTCTATACTGGGAAGGTTTTCTAAGTAAAAATTTGATGTGCCTTTCTTTGATTTCATTTTGGAGTTTCTGTGGTTTTCTCTGTTTGATGATTTCCTCATAGGTTTACAAAATTAGGAGAGATTTTATTTCACTACTTTTGTGTACCTACCTCCTATCAGTAACCAAGTCCAACTTGAAATAGTTATTGTCGAACTAGAACTAAGAAAGAACTACATAATTAGTTTCATATAATTTCAAAACTAACTGTAAGACCTTTTGGTGCTATATTGATTTTTATGTATCTACTGTCTTAGTATATTCAAAAGATATCTGTAGGTCTTTTATTTGGATATTCAATTTTTAGCTTAAGCCTATAATATCAAAATGTGATTTGATTATTTCCTTAATTGTAGGCATTTTGCTAGAAATCACGAAAAAGAAAAATTGTTGTAATTAACTATCATTTGTTCGGTTTCTATGAAAGAACAATGACTATGGAATGAAGATAAGGGTGTTGTGCTTAGTGTTAATCAGGCATGTCAGTTTCCAATTATCAACAATTTATGGAAATAACAAATTTGTATAAGTAATAAAAGTGCAAGGCACAAAAATCTATGGATGTTCCTTTTGGTTTCCTTGTATGATTTTGAGTTTAATACAAATGGTTAGCATGTTGAAGTAGAAGTAACGATGATAAAGAACTTTAATTGCTTTGTCGTTCTCTTTTTTATCTTACCCTTTTGTCGATAGTTTATATTATTGAATTGTGTTACAGAGAAAAGCTAATGCTTTTGAGTTTAATGAGCAATAGTTTTTATGAAATGGTATCCAACTATTGAGGAGGGTAGTAATAAGGGAAAAGCTATGCTTGTCACAAGCAAAAACCTTCCTGGTAACTATATGATTGCTTTTGAATTTTCAAGTTAATAATATGCTCTTATATGGAATTTTTGGATGTTTTGATGGAAATTTTTAGTTGATATTATGTGATAGTTGTATATTACATCTTGTTTTTGTGAGTAGTTCAGTTTGTATTTAGTTGTTAATTTGATTGTCTAGTGTGTATTTATGTTAGAATTGTGTAGTTAGTAGAATTTGTGTTTTATAGGTTAGAACATGCTTTTGAGCTTCAATTTTATATTTTTGAGATGTCTAGATGTATTTGCTAGTGTTTCGGGACAAAGAATGAAAAATATAGAAGATTCAAAGAAGACCCAAGAGCTAACCTAGGGCCACAATCATGGCCAATAGATTATGACAGAAGGATGATGGAGGTGTCATGGTCACGACATAAGCTACCCTAATTATGAAAAAAGGCCAAAATCTTAGCCACGATCGTGCCACTAAGGCCCACGATCAAAGCCTACGAGCAGCTAGACATAGGGATGCTTTTGGTTTTAGGTTTTTAAGAGATTTTTTGGACCTTTCAGATCCAGAAAAGACCCTAGGGTTAGCATAATTGAAAAGACTATATAAAGGAAAGAGATGTAACCCTAAAAGGAGCTTCACTTTTTCCACTTTTGGAAAACCTTAAAGGAGAGAGAAAGAAGAGAAAAGAGGAAGAGGAAGAGGAAGAATAGAAGAAGAAGCGATTCTTCCAACACTGCTGACTTCCCGAATAAGTGGGTCTCCTGATGCTACTGCCTTCCAAATTATCCGATTCAAGTTCTTACTCCTTTCCATTTTCATTTTTGTTCATTCAATGTATAATATTGAAATGGATTGTATGGTGATGGATTTTGGATTATTGATGATGTTCTAACCCTTCCTTCAAGATTTTACCTTGATTTAATGTTAATATAGTCATTTTGTGCTTTATTAATTGGATGTTGTGATGAGTGTTAACTAGATAAAAATGATTGGATTAGGTTAATGAGAGTTAGGCGATCCAAGAGTCCACATGATTAATTATATCGGTTATTATTTAGAGAGAGATCCTGTGTGAGACCCAATAGTTTATTAGAGGGTAAAAAATCTAATTAGGATAGTGGGTCTTTGTTAACTGAGAGATTGCAATTTTCATAATTCAATTAAGGTTTATAATTTAGGGTTTAATGGTTATAACTTGTGAAAGAGTAATTAAGTCTATGATGGTCTAGAATCGACACCGCGCTAATAAATGGTGAGGTTAGCATTACTAATAGGAAAAATCTCTTTTCTTATAACTTAGTAATTTCTTTTGATTAATTTCCATTGTAACTTTTTGTGTTGCTTAATTTTAACTTCTTTGTGTGTTAAATTTCTGAATTAATTTCTTGAAATCAGATTCTATATTTACTTTTTGTTCAATTTTTATTTTCATTTTATTAATTTTCCGAGCCTTAGATAACATAGGATTAGATTAGTTCATCCTCCTTGTAGAATTGACCCTTCACTTACTAAAATCACGACCTGTGCACTTGCGGTATTTGAGCTATAAACTGTAAGCTTACAAATCACTACGAGCATTATGACTAGTTATCTCGGAAATAAATCATTGGAAAAATTACGAATTGTATCCCATAGGTAAAATAAACAAAGAAATAATACATAGAAACTTAACATAGTTCACCCTTTAATTTGGGCTACGTCCATGGGCCAAACTTCAAATAAATCTTCCACTACTAAAAGTAGCAGGTATAGAGAGTGAAAAATAACATAACAAAATAGTGGCACTCACACATAAGATGTTTTCCAAATTTACTATCCCTAAGATAACATCCTCACTATTTTGTCATTTACCTTTTTTAGGAAAACATTTTCTAAAAATACCCCATAAGTCACTCTCTCACAAACTTCTTAAACTCTCTTACCGCATATGCATATATGCTGCATCTTACATTTGAAAAAAGAGAGGAAGGGTCTTTTTATAGACCCTTGATGACTTTAAGATAGCTTATTGTCTTTAAATTTTTTTATACACTTCTAAAAGTGGCGGTACACCATGAGTCGTACTGCCTTACAATTCTCCCCCTGTTGACTACATAGGGTTTACTATCATTCTTGTAGATGATCGATAGAACTTAAACTTTCCTCTGGGTAGAACTTTTGTAATCATATCTGATCCATTCTCATTCTTATGAATCTTCTCAAGCAGTAATAGCTTCTTTTCCAATGCCTCTTGGATCTAGTAATATCTCACATCAATATGTTTTTATCTTAAATGGAAGGAGGAATTCTTCCCAAGGTGAGTAGCACTCTAACTATCATAAAATAATCGATATATATCCTGCTAAAAACTAAGTTCATCTAAGAACTTCTTAATCCGTATGAGCTCTTTGTATACTTCAGTTGTAGCAATAAATTCTGCTTCAATTGTGGATAGTGTTGGACCCCGAACCTTGAGTGACAATTTGATTTAGTAATATGAATGATTAAGTGGATGAGTTGATTGAAATGAAGTTATATAGCAAGAA
>JANZLF010000007.1:4817829-4832095 GCA_026546835.1 Erythroxylum foetidum | reverse complement strand
TCTAAACCATCTTTTCTATTCCTTTTAAATTTCAAGGATTCTCCTTTGCTTTACACATAACTAATTGCCAATAATTTTTTTATTTAATAGTCCTAGCTTACATAAAGGTTCGGGGTCCAACAATTGGAGCAAACTAATTGTGGATAGACCGTCGCTTGGTAATCCAGGCATCCCAGGTATTGGTTTTATAATTTGAAAAAAGAACATTTGAATAGCCATGAGTCTTCAGGCTAAATTTCTGGCAGCAAAGGAAGGATGTTATGCTTGTATTTCTATTTAATTATCTAATATCACTTTAGAATTTGATTCTTTACAAATGGTTAACATCTTGAATGGTAAGAGTTTGTATCCATGGAAACTTTGGGGGATTCTTGACGAAATGAAGAATCTTATGTCTAGTACTAAAGTGGTGATTCAACGCACATACAGGGAAGCCAACACTTTAGCTAATACTCTCTCTAAAATGGCAAGCTTGTCACTAGATCCTGAGCATTTTTGTATGGCAAAAGATTTACCGCTCCACATACATGGTCTCCTAACTTTAGATCAAAATCGCTTTCCTTATGTTAGAGTTATAAGGTAATTTGAATTGTTTAATATTTGCTTGGTTTTAATTTATCACATAATCTCACTAATCACACACAGAATTCACAGGATATTATCGTTAAGGTCGACATCCTTTCTCTCAATTCCAAGAGGTAAGGTTTATTTCCCCCTCTAAGCTTGTAATTTTTCTAATTTATTAATAAAAGGGTAACCAAGCTCACCAGGCACACAATGCCTGTCTACTAAAAATAGGGGAAAGAAAACACTTGTAAATCTTGATCTGAAAATTCTGGAAAATTATAGCTTATCTTGATGTTTCTACTTTGATCCCTTTGTTTCTAATATGCAGCCCCTTTTTGGTGTTTTCCTTTGCCTTAAATACTTCTTAAGGCTTTTAGGTCTCCCATAAGGTTTTCCCGCTTGTTTTAGTTCCAAAAATAGCCCTAAAACATCAAGAATAGAAAATTTGTGTACTAGAAAAGTTACACGTGACCGTGCATCCTATCTATGCTTTCTGTTACGATCATAATTGGGCATAGATGCATGAAGTAAAAATAAAATATCAACATCACTTACATCAATTTTGGTTGTTTAATAACCAGTGCTAATTTTATAAACCAATTAATTTGTAAAAGATCGGTAGAGCAACAGAATAAAGACATCGAAAAAATAGTTTTAAAATTATTTACTCTATTCTATCAAACTATTTACTTCAAGAGCACGGTTAACTCATTAAACTTATAAACCTTAGAAGTATCCATAAAAAACTAGCAGTCCTTTCCAAAAGATGCTACATATTCCTTCAAAGTGAATTGACTTGATACCAGCACAATTGACAAGCACTGTGAATTATAAGATCTCAATAGTCTTGGCAATTAAACTCAAGCCGGCCCAAAGTCAATAGTCTTTTTTTTTTAATCTCAAACTTTGAACCATACTGAAACTCAATCTACTCCGATCCCACTAAGCAGGAAATTCAAAAGTCACATAAAATGTTATTTTTAATAAAATGATATTATTTTTAAATTAAAAAATTTTGAAAATAAATTTATTCAGACTTCAAACTGAGGTACCAAGTTCAAGCTTCACACCATAACACAATTTTGAGCCAACTCAAGCCTAGAGCTTAGTCCAGCCCATTGCCACAAGGTAAGTTCTCGGTGCAATACTCATCCAAAATATTCTATTGGGACAAGGTAACAGTCTCTAAGGTCTGACAAACATATACATGACAAAATCTTCGTGTTCCTTTACAGCATTTTCAGCAGGGGATCATCCTCGTTATCAGGATTCTCAAGTGCCATTATGTGTTTCTTGAATGAAACTGCAGCTTCTTCTCTTTTCTCAAACTCTCCCAATTTGTCATATGTGACTGACATCAAATAGAAAGCTTCGGCTGCTAAGTCATGATACTGTCCAAATATGCAACACCATCTTGTCAATAATGATTAGCTTTACTTAGACTGAAATAGATATAAAACAAAAAAGAGTGTTTTTGTCAATGAACCAAAGGAGCAATTAAATTCTGAGTATATAATGTTGAATAAACAAAATAAAAAATTCCATTGATAATTTGACATAATTCCTATGCTTAATGAATGACTTGAACATTTTAGGATCATTATTCAAAAAAAAAAGGGGATGACCTAAGAACTTGTAAATATAAAAATAATAACCAAAACTTGAAAAAGCAATAACCAACTTATTGGTTCGCATACAATAGTATTCTTATAATAGGCTACAACCGAAATTATTGTTTTTTGTTACACCTGAATTTAATCTTCCAGAATTTTTAGTAGAGAAATTCCGAGTTAGCTTACCTCTAAAACTTGTAGTTTGTCTGAAGCTTGCTTCAAAGGATCGAGCACAGCCTCGGGGTCTTCAAAAACTAAGTATAAAATTGAGCATATATAACAATGCAATCATTGTCCAACATCAGACTCTAAAAGTTCTTGAAACAAAATTGGACCAATAAAAGATAAAGACTTGTGGTGTCAAAACAAACATAAGAATAGAGAAGTTTCGTTTCAAAACATAGTAACAATCTGTGAAGGTCCAAACGTAACGTCATAACGTTAAGCAAGGAAGTTCAAGCTGCCTACAGAAACGGTAACAGAAGAAAACTCAAAATAAGTTGAACTGATTGTACAATAAAAAATCATTTTAGTTTTACTTAATAGAAAAAGAAAGTGTATTTAATTTAGTTTGTCGTTGATTTATGATCTTAGGGAATAATAAGTATCCTTATTAGAGCAAGATTTGATATCTATTTGGGTTTAGATAAGAAGGATTGGGATTAGGAGGACAAATTCTATAGATAGAACTGAATGAGGGAGGGAGAGATTATACAGGTTAAGAATTTGTGAAAGTTTGATGCTTTCTTATTTAAGAGTGATTCTTAAATTCTAGGAGTGATTCCTAGACAATAATTGTGATGCCTAGTCTTTGGTAAACCCCAGATGTGATTAATATGGCCTTCATGTCTATTTTGTAACTATTTTTATGTTTTCTTCTTCATTGATACAGATATTCATGTCTATTATATGTTGCTTAGTTCTTACTATATTAGCATACGTTAGTTTTCTTATTTCAATTCTTAAGTTTTCCTTGATCCGTCCTACATCACAAACTCCCTCATTGCAAATGAAAATTGCATCACATAATATATGCATATATCTAGTAACAATACAAAGAAAGTTATATGGTGGGTTTAAGAAAGACCTGAGTAGCTTGGATCTGACAGATAGCATTTTGCTTCAGTGATCTGAGCCCTAGCACAGAGCTCCAATCCCCCATGACCAAGAACCATGGGAAGAGCCCCGTGTATTAGCATTAGAGCCCTCTTTGCATGGTTAAATCCTATCGAGAGCCACAACTCTGCCAATGTGACATTGGCTGACGCCTTGAGAAGATCCAAGTTAAACGTCTGGCAGAATGATAGGCTTGCCAGTGCATATGGAATGCCCATCACAGCATTACCTGATTTCTGGAAACACACACGATAGTTTTACCATAATAATTATATAAAAACGTACTCAGATAAAATGAATTGCATATTAAAAAAAGTTATCAGGCTTACATCTAAGGAATATCCATTTGTGAAAAACCAATAAGATAAATCTAAGAAAGTTAACCAGCATTACACGCCTGGCCTAATTACAACTTGTATCAGAGTTATCTAATTGAGCAAGCCCCATGTTATCTACAAATTCAGACAAAGGCGATGTTCTGAAAGTTGGACCGGAGTATCATAGGCATAATATTGTATAAGCCAAATCATTTTCAACTAGAATTAAAATGTTTTTCATAATATACGATAATAATATAATTAAAAACAGATTTTCCGTCAAGGAAAGACATAGGTGTGTCTATCAGATCAGCTGCTACTGCAGAGGGATGCCACACGGACACGTGGATCAGCTGCTGCTACACTAGCAAGCAACACAGGCTTGTCCAGTAGGGGACAATTAAGGAATGCTCTTGTATCAAGTCTGCTTCCCTATAGGGTTGTGGAGCTGATGGATTCTACTTCTTGACACGCCCGTGTCATGCACTCATGTCTCTCCTCAATACACACAACGCACTTTTTGTTTAGGCTTATTATTAGTTGTTCTTAAGAGCATCCTCTGCACTCCAGATCTGCCTGCATTTCGAACTTTGTATTCACCTCATGGAGTCTTTTATTACTTCATCTAAATTTCAAAAAAAAAGTCAAAATTTTAAAAATATAAAAATCAAGGCCCTACGGTTTTTAGAATTTTCAGTTAAGTCCATTAAAAACAAAACTGTCAACTTCATGAAAAGTTTTAGGACCTGAGAATTTCTTCTCCAACTGTAATCCAGACGGTATTCTATAAGGATAGTGCCATAGTAGTGTTTTGACAATACTGATAAAAATTAACAAAGTTAATAATTTTGTTCCGAGTCAAATTAACTGAAAACTTGGCAACAAGGGGCCCAAAGCTAAAATAGAACCATAGATACTTTTGTAAGCACTTACCAACCACTGGGGATTGTGGCATGGTTAATCTGATTTCAGATAAGGGATCAAAAACATTTATCTTGCAACATAATCCAATGCTTACAATCAAACAAAATAGCAAGCTCATTTCCATCAAGTTATATATTCTTTTACAAATTATGTAAGATGGTTGTTTTACCTTGTGGATTTCAGCAAGAAGAAGAAGAATAGAGGCATTTTCAACCTGCATATTAAGTTTATAACACATGCAGAAGAGAGAATGTGCAACAGCCACTGCCTGTAAAGAAGTTTTATCTCAGTTACTTGAAGAATTGACAGAAAGAATCATGAGAAATCGTTTAAAAAGGCAAAAACATTTGGATAGTACAGACAACCCCAATTATTCAAAATAAGGCTAAGAAACATTATTGACCATCTTTCAACAATGACATTAAGATCAAAGCTTTATTTTGTATAGAAAATGAGAACAAAATCAGTGAAAGCATTCATCAAAAATAAGTAAACCTGTCTGAACTCATTTGCCGCAAGCAAGGTGCGAGCATGGCGAAAGCTTGCCTCTATCTTCAGTGCCATGTCAACATCATGAACAGATGATGCTAAAACTCCAAGCTCATCACATATTTGTTGTGCTAACTTCAAACATCCTCTGAATAATCGTGATATAAGCTAGACTTTCAAGGATGAAAATGAAACTGAACTTGAAATAAAACAAAATATCAGTCAAAAAGATTTAAAAGCTGATAATCTCACCTATGCAAAGCACGCTCATGTAGCAACTGCAGTTTCACTGGCAATATTACTGATCTTGAGACAGATATAAACTTCTCTTCTGCTATTCTAAGAGCGGAAAAGGCTTCTAAAGATAGATAGAACAAGAAAAGGATTAGAAATAGAACTAATATAATGAACATCATGTTTCAGAAATTGTAATTTTCAAAAGCTTGAAGGAAAGTAAATTGTAGGTGTTCTGGCATCCAATCGAACCTTTGTATCCCAGAAATAATGCTAAATGTTGGATGAGCTTTGCATGTGCTAATGCTGCATCAGATGAACTTGAAAACAAGACATATTGAAGCTCATGATTAACGACCAAACAGATTAGAACAAAAGGGAAGAACAATTTTGCAAGCAGATGTTTTGAGAAGCTAAAATTTTAATAACATTTTCTTAAACTTCAGTTAAAAATCACCTTGAAGTATCAGCAAAGCAAGTTGCATAGACCAATGCATTGATTCGAGCAAGTGGGGCACTGTTGTGAAGAAAAACGACCGGTAACAAAACAATTTTAGAAGCAAAAAGTTCAGTATAGTTCACATTCTCAGGATTATAAAAACAAACTAAAACAAATGTTAATGTATGTAAAGGCAACAACAACAAAGACCAGGACTACCTATGCATATCATAGAGTATGCAATATTGCCATAATCAATATAGAATAAAGCAACATAAAACTGCAAATATGACTTGTCACTCACATAAAAACTAGATGACCATGCCTTGAAACCCAAAATTGGAAGGTCCAAGTTCATATACAAATTGGGCATGGGTGTGAACAATGAAGTAGAGACGCAACTATGTCCTGTGTGATAGATAAATTTCATTGGTAAAGTGGGACCCTGTGCTCTAAACTCCATGCAATTTAAAGAGTCCTAAAAGGAGAAAATGAAGGGGTACAAGGAGAAAAATGGAGGGGTACTAATGCAGAGAAGGGATAAATCAGCAAATTTCACCAAACTAGGGCTAGAACAAGGTTTATCGAGGCTAGAACAATTATATTAAAAAAAAACCTCCGTTAATAAAAGTCTAGGGTACAAAAGGCTTCTTTATTTCTCAAATAGAACCCCCGTTTATCCTAGATTTATGAGAAAACTTATCTGTAATAAGAAGACATCCTAGAAGAATTCATATTCATAATAGGAAAAGTAACCAGTCCAACCTAAATAAAAATTTTATAAAAACAAGTTAAATAAGAAAATAAAAAAAAAATGAAAATCAAAATATGCTCCTCAATCAGGTACCAAAAACTACCAGAAGGAGAGGGAAGAGAAATGGAAGAACAAATGATGCTATCTGCCAGAATCCTCTCACCTGCCATACATCTCCCAAGCAGTGGCACGGAGCAAGTATGAAGAACCTATTAACTGCAAAACTGATTTGGGAAGTGAACTTGGCTGTGCACAGAACTGGAGAGCAGTAGATTTGGTTCCAGGTCCACTCTCCAGGGACAACAATAATGAACCTGTTGGCTTTGAAAAGCTGCTAAGCCATGAGGTACTGAATGCACCGTCAGTCATCATCGTAGAGCTTTCAGAGCCAAATTCGCTAATCAAATTTGAACATAATCTTATCTCCTGTCACCATATGCAGCGGAGAAAACAGAGGTTTCAAACAAAACAATTAGGAACTTCAACCAAAACTTTCATATGTATGGAGCAATTAAAAGTGGTCAATTACCTTGCAAACACTGATTGGACATGTTCTAAGCTTCATTGAAGCTTTGGGGCCAAATGATAAGGGAGGTCTTTGGACATGCTGGAAAAGATAATATAGCAAACTAATAAATTGTGATGGTTTAAAAATAACAAATCCTCACAGAAAAATCTATATCTGTCCCTTGCCTGACCAAAAAGAACCAGAATGATTTGCACAGCACTACTTAAGTTAGAACTAAACCATTACTTCCTCAATATGAACCAAATAATTAGAACAGTTGCAGTGACTTTGTAACTCATGCTGAGTGAAAATATGAACCCAAATAATTAGAAGCTATCATAGGTAGATATCAAAAACATAAAAAGATGAAGCGGTGAAAATAACAACTGGTCAGTTTCTTGCATAAGGAGAGTGCACAAAATAGAACCCAACTACTTTAATATAAATAGAAAGAAAGAGAATTCCAAAGTTATCAACTGATGTTGCATATACTAAAAAATGTGTAGATATATCATTGACAGAGGATGACTCGAAACTAGAACCATGATAAATTCACATCAAACAGAAGATCCAGAACAACCCAGCAACAGAAAGAACTCCGACAAACCAGGATAATATACAAGCAAGGGTATGCCCAGTGTAACAATAGTCCAGATTTCATTGCTCAGAGAACAGTTTTCATCAGTCCATGCCTCTTGAGCACCATCAAAAACTTTAGAACCAACTTTACAAACATGTGGAAAGTAAAGATTCCTAAAACCTGTGAGATAATAGTTGATATATTGCTCAAAATGGCTCTTTTCTTCAGGTGTCCAAATACTCTTAACAATGGAATTAAAGGTCAATAAGACTGAGCTACTAATTTCGTGCGATCTCCTACGAACGCGAGACAAGAGGTAACTTATATATGTATTCATGGAATAGTCATATGATTCCTTATCACTTGTTTTGAAGATTCTGTAAAGAAATTGACCATACTGAGCTACCCAAACAAGAGTCCACTGAGTCTCATCCTTACCATTAGATCAAACTTTGCAATAGCAAGATGATTGGAGGCAACAAGTCTTTTCAATTTCAAATTATCTGCTCTCTTCAGAGATCCTCTAAGGAGGACAAACAATTGTTGCTTAACAGAAAGTGAAGTGCTGACATTGGACATAGGACAGTAGGAATTTCCAAGTATTCTTGCCGTACTTGAGCCACCGATTTCAGACAGCAAGTTACAAATAGCCGCTAAAGTATAAGCAAGGCAGCTCTCATTACTTTGCTGCAAAACTCAAGATGATCAGGAACTCTAGGATGCAGATAAAGAAAAAGGAATAATCCAAGTGGCTGGAAACTCATAAACAACATTTTCATAAAACAAACTACTCATTATTGTCTTTCACTATGCAATTTTAATGAAGTTAATCAGTTCAAAATGCAACCATTTTTCTTTGACAATTATACTGCATGAGCTCACATAATCACAAAAGACCTTTTTTTTAGCGGGGCCAGCGGGCAGTATAAGAAGTGGAGCCCACTAGTTTAAAATGAGAGAATGTCATCCATCCAGAAAATAATATAAGTAAATTGTGATCATGTCTAACTAGTTTCAAAATCAAAGAACATCACCATCAAGAATAATAGAAATAAAATGATCTGTGTCTAATTAAACTCTGGGCATTCAGAATTTTTTATCAAGTACCAATTGAAGCCGTGACCTCTCTGAAAGTAAACGTGCAGGAACTCGTTAGCATGCAATGTCATTGAATTTTCATAGGGAAAAAACATAATATATTTAGGTCAATCATGTAGTCGTTATCAATCCACTTACACCCAGAAGAGGTTGGTTTCAAATTGAATACACATACAAGGACAAAATGAGATTTGGTTCGACAAAAGGTGAGGAACAAAGACTAAGGAAAATACCTGGTGAGAAACGCGAACTGCTTCAATTAAAGCCTGGAACAAATAAGCAAATTACTAAAAACAGATTGAAACTAGGGGTGCAAATATGCTTAATATCAATCTCTCTTGCTCTCTCTTTTTGAGAGAAAGAGAGCACTTAAATCAGACGTGAAGACAGAAGGCAAGCCTCTCCCAAATGAAACAGGAGCTGCACCAACTTGTCAACACATCTTTTCTAGGACACTGAGCTAGCTTGGCCAAACTAGATTTCTAATGTCTATACGGCTACTTCCTCTCATGTAATAAAATTTTTTTTTTGAAAAAGATATGTCCTCCTTATGCCTACCTCCAAAGCTTGCTTAGGATGTCCAAAGTGGAAGTGCATCATTCCCAAACACAGCAAAGCGATTTCATATCTTTCAGTGCTTTGGTAGGTAGAAGATAAAGGAAATTCAAGTCCCTCTGTCCCTGCACTTTTAAAATGAAATTTATTAAATAAGTCAACTTTTCAGCAAAGTGCAAGATGGGTTGATCTAAGATTGCCAATATTAATGTGTAACCCATTTCACTCAAATTACATTTCAAGTCCTTAGAGTTGTAGTCAACTTTAAATTTGTCTCTAAGAATCATCAGCCAGTTTAATTACAACCATATAAAGAATCACTTTGCTTAGTCGATCCTTACATCAACCTCTCCCAATCTCAACGCCTGCACCATCTTTAACAACACTTAAATCTTTTTAAAAGGCCTTATTACTATGATGCAAAAGAGCTTAGAGTTATTCTCAAAAAAAAAAAAAGAGTTTAGAATTTATAAAAGAAATTTTGGTCAATCACTAAACCACAAACTTTAATTTGGTGGAACGAAGAGTGGGAGTTGATGTGATAGCAAAGGTAAACAAGGACTAAAATTACTTGAAGATAGATTTTCCTTATTAGACAGGGCATGCCAATGTTTATGTACTTTTAATAAGAAATAATTATATAGAGTATTTTAAGGGATAGTTATTTGATTGGTTGGTTATATATTTATGTATATCTTAGAATTAGTTACATGATTGTGTATCTCCCTAATTTCTAGGAGATATTCTAAGGATCGTTTCCTGTATATATTTCCTTGCAAACTATATAGAACAGAATTATTCAGCTTTTCATGGCATCAAAGTTGTCAGCTCTTACTTAAGAAACTTCAAGGAAAAGTAATTGGCAAAACCTAGCCAAAAAGCCATGTCAAAAAGCATTGTAACCAGTCTTCCATCTAAACACTACCATTGATGTCCCTCCATTAGGCAACACTATTGTAACTCTCACAGGTGGACTAGCAAACATTCAGGCAACCTACCATCTGAATGAGAAGAACTATTTAAAGTGGTCCCAATTTGTTTGGACATTCCTAAAAGGAAAATGCAAGTTGAGCCATTTGTTGGGCACTAGACCAACCAAAATTGATCCTAAGCTCAAAGCATGGGATGAGCAAAATTCCATGGTTATGTCATGGCTATGGAACCAAATGAATCCTAAAATAAGTCAAACTTGTATGTTTTTCAGTACAACTAAGGAGATTTGAGAAGCAATTCAACAAACTTACACCAAGGTTAATAAAGCTTACGAGTTTATGAGATCAAAACTCAAATTTCAGCAACCAAGCAAGGGACTTGCTAATGACTAAATATCTAAGAAGCACGGACACAGACACGAATACGTGACACGACACGGGGACACACCAACTTCTAAAATTTGGTGGACATGAACATGGCGTATATATATATATATATATAGAATTAAGAAAATAATTCAGAATTCATAATATGATATATATTGATTCATGTGTTTCAAGAAATTTTAGGAGCCGTTGAAGGCGACTCCTTAGACTTTGTTAGGTGAACAGGAAGAGAGGTAGGATAGAGACTAAGAAATTTCAAAGCAAAAAAGTTTACCAGAAGTTATATTCTATCTGGATTCGTACATAATCAAAAGGCTAAACTTTTGGACATTCTTAAAAGAAATAAATAGTCAAAGGTTAGCTTTAACTTTGGTTCTACATTAGTACACCCCTTTCATCATCAAAGGCATATTCTGTGCCTTTTGTACAGCTATGAATTTGAAAATCTTTCCTTAGTAGGATATAGCAGCTGTAGATACATACATATACGGTAGTTTATATATTTTAAGGTCTAAAATTTAACTTGCATTTTGTATATATTGAGAATTTTCCATCAAGAAACGACATATTTTTCTAGCCAAAAAGTTCTCTAAATTGTCAAGTTTGATATCTCTTCATCCGTCCTAAACCATCCTAGCTTGATAAGATAATTTGATTCAAGCACTTCTTATTCTACAGATTCTCCAAGAGTAGATCTGGTTTTTCATTTTCAGTTGATCCACTTCTCTTAATTTGATCACAAGAAATCCTTAAACCCTATCTCAGTATGATAACAAGTAGATAACACTTCAAGTGGACCAACTTCTTTCTTGCCTCATTTCCTTGATCATGTACTTTCCTATATGAGCTTTTCTCCTTTCAAGGAGACATAATATATGTGAAATACACAAAGTTCAATAAAATTGAAGAAAATATTGAAAAATAAGGAGACAAGAAAAACAGATAAACTTTTGCTTAAACCAAGGAAACAATAATATAAATTTGGTTTCGCAATCAACAACTATCAACCAAATGGAGAGATAAAATTATTAAATTTTACAGAACATCAAGGATGAGAAACAGACAATGTGAAGCAGCATAATTGCAGTAAGTTACAAATTAGACAGCATGGCGTAATGTGTCAACTACCTGTAATCGAAGTAGCGGTGAAGGTTCTCCAAAGCAGAAAAATAATCATCATGATGTAGATCATTTAAGTAGGCTAAATAATGAACCTGGAGCAAGATGCAGCAAAGATGCAAATATTAAAAACTAGAAATTACTAAGAAGTTCCCTTGAACATTGATATACATGCTTACACGATGTAGCTCAGGAGCCAATCTTTTGATCTGTCCTAGAATAAGTTCAAAAGCATTTGAATTGAAAGCACTTCCATGCCTGTCATAAGAAAAAAAATGTATACGCTCCTTTAAGCATAGCTACATTAAGACAAGGAACAAGATCCCAATCAAGGTTTTGAATTACATAAGGCATGCTATACTACACTTGAACTTTATTATGACAATTGCAGACGATGCAAACGTAATTGCGATATCTGGCAATAAAAGAGCCAACTACAACTACAATATTGCAATTCCAATTGTAGTTGCATTCCATAATTAAAACACTATGAAAAGTCAATATAGTAGCTTACTTTTCAATAACATCTATTTGCTCCATTAAGTAACCTTGTACTTGCCAACTTGTTCGCAAGAATGTCTCACTGCAAGTATCAACATCTCCCAGATCAATTCTTGGGGGATGTAAAGATGCAGATGTGTCTCTACCTCTTCCACTTTGTTTAGATCTTGACTCAGATATGACCTCAATATCTGCAAAAACAACAAGTGCAATATGTTAATCTCATAATAATGACCTTGCAATATGCAACAACAGAGAGTTAATCGAAACGAAGTGCATATGACAAACATTTAAGTTCAAAATTAAAAACAAAATGCATTTGGGGTGAAAATGATACAACTCATACAAAATAATAAATGCTAATGTGGAAGGGACCATATTATAAAATAAGTTAAAAATGCTAAGACTTCGTCTAGTTGTGGGCCAATTGTGATACAAAAAATGAATGTTTGAACATCTTTCAAAGATAAAGGACATCAATGAGATCAAGCATTCACATTTGACCTCACATTATGCAAACTTCAAAAAGAAGGGAAACATAATCATCAAGATCTATTTCCAAAGGAGTTTCACCTTGAGCATGCACATTATCACAATTCTATGACATCTATTCCGACCTCACTTACTAAAGCGATCATACCTTCAACCAATGATGAAAATGCCCTTGGTGCATGAAGGTGAAAAGGGATTTCTTCACCACCACGCATTTTAGCTTCAATTTCTTCATTAACTTTGTCAAAAACTAGAGTCTCTAGATCCATATTCTCATATTCTGACAGTGCTTCCAAATCATTAGTAGAAGAATTTGAACAACCCAACTCATAACGCAGGCAACTTGATAGGGCCTCTTTAGAATAGATCCCTATATTTGTTAAAAGGTGGCAGATACCCTGAATGAAACTCAAAAATTAACAAAACTCAAGATTCCAAGAAATCCAGGTTTTAAAACAAGAAGTAAAAGCAAATCAACCAAGTCTTCAACAGAGCTTTTTGTTTAAATGTTAAAATTATTAAGTGCCACAAAGTAACTTAAATCCTAGTAAGTGATACTGTCATAGCTAGATAAAACAGCAGTATCTAAGAACCACAAGAACGCGTTTAAAATGGCAGCTGTCATCTGTCCACGAGGAAAGGAAAAAGAGTACCTCGAAAGAGAGGAGGTTAAAAGCCAGAATGAAGCGCCGAAGAAACAAGCCCAGGTGGCTGCTGGGCTCCAGAAGCACTTGGTTATCTTCCATAACGGAATCAGATGCTCCAAGAATCCCTGAACATCAATAGTGGTTTACACGTTGAAGACAAATTTGAGACAAAATATAGAAGAAAAAGGGTGGAAGATATATGTGTATATGCATGTATATATTACATATATGTATAAGCGAAACCCACCTCGGAGTTCACTAAAAAAGTTGAACAAATCATCGGGGGACAAAAAGGACGAAACCCTAGCAGTTAACTGATCAATTAGCCAATCCCCCAAGGAACCTCCGATTCCTCTCAAATGGTTCACTAAATCTTCAAGCCTTGGCTCTAAATAATCGTCATATGACTACCAGAAAAAGCATGTAGGGTGAGAGACAAAAGTAAGGAAAATGAAACAACTTGGAGTAAGAAGAAGAAGTACTACCTTGGTGAGAGCAAACAAGTAGAAGCCGAGACGGTTGTGGTGGGAAACAGACGAGAAAGGGTAAGGAAGGGAATGAGAGGGAAGGGCGTAGATCTGGAGAAGGATGCATACTGAAACCTTGTGCGGAGTTACTGAAAATGCCGACATTTCATCAATACCAACATAATACAACACCAAAAGAAGAAGAGACTGAGATTGTCGAAGTTAACAGGGCCGCTTGCTCACAGTGGGCGGGAGAGGAATTATTGGAAATGGTTTTTTATTTTTTAATCTTTGCCTTTTATTTTAAATAATTTATTTAAAAAACCAGAATTATTAGAAATGGTATTTTATAAGACAATAATAATAAGAATAAAAACAAATATACTAAAAAATAAAAATCAAATTATAATTATAATAATGAGTTAAAAATAAAAATTTATTAAATTCAATTTTATCAAATAATAATATATTTTACCTAATTATATTTAATTATTAAAAAAGAGAAAAAAAGTTACACTTTTTTCATT
>JANZLF010000007.1:4787052-4804265 GCA_026546835.1 Erythroxylum foetidum | reverse complement strand
TGGAATTTATTGTATTGATGCCATGCGAGTGTTTAGTGATTGTCTTCGTGGTAGTACTTCCTTATCGTGGGATATGCATCAGAACGACCCACGGGCGTCCCGGTGTGTACCCTACGGTGAGGGGGCGCTACACTCAATCTTTCTCAACCTTCATCAATCATAATAAACAAGTTAGCCTAGCACAATGAGAAGAAACCATAAGGAAGAATCGACGAATCTCACCAATGGAGAAGGAATCGATGAACGTCGTAGGAGGAGGAAGAGAAGAACAATTTTTGCCTTAGGTAATTTTCCCCAATTTCTAACCTAAGCTATTTATAGACATAGGTCTCTAAGTCAGTCCAAATTTCAGTCTCCAAATTTCAATGGCTCCTCATTTTTATTTCCTAACAGTATAACTCTAATTTTTCCATTGCCATTGGACAATCCTTTCAGTACTATACATCAATCAGTCGGTCATTCCAAAATTTTTAGTCCGGGCATTTTCTCCCGAATTTCTCGAAAATTTCCTATAAGTCACTATCAGTAACCAATCACTCTTAAACTATTCTAGATCAGTCATTCGAGTCCACTTACTCCTAATTTCTCAATCAATCACGATCCAATCAGTTCAGTCAGTTCATAATCCAATCGATTCACACTCACAATTAAGATGCCGGAAAATCATGAATGCATGTACCTCTAAATAAATGCATATGCAACAAAACTGTTCCTCTATAATTAGAGGCCAGTAACTTGCTCAGTCAGTGAATGCAATGAAACCTATCAGTATAATCCCAATATTACCATAATGCCCTTGCTAACAGTAACGGGATGTTACACAACATCTTAGATGGGCTTCAAGAACGGGGCCCAACATTTTATACTTAGGTGTATCCCATATCGACTGGAGAGAAGAACGAAACATGCCTTATAAGGATGTGGAAACCTCTCCCTTGTAGAAGCATTTTCCATGCCCTAATGCACCGGATCCCATTAGAACTCCTAAGTTAAACGTGCTAGGGCCAAAGCAGTACTAGGATAGGTAACCTCTTGGAAATTCCTGTGGAAAAGTAAAATCGTGAGGGTGCGAGGCCCTAAAGGCTGAGGCTCAAAGCGGACAATATCTGCAAGCAAGTGGGCACGAGGCCCGAGAGGCTAAGGTCCTACAGATTGGTATCAGAGCTAGGACCCGAGCGATATGCCAGCGCGAACGCTGAGCCTCCCGAGGGGGGTGGATACTTAGGGGTATCCCATATTGACTGGAGAGGAGAACGAAACATGCCTTATAAGTATGTGGAAACCTATCCCTTGCAGACACATTTTCCATGCCCTAACGCACCGGATCCCATCAGAACTCCGAAGTTAAACATGCTAGGGCTAGAGCAGTACCAGGATGGGTGGCCTCTTGGAAAGTCCTGTGGAAAAGTAAAACCGTGAGGGTGCGAGGCCCTAGAGGCCGAGGCCCAAAGCGGACAATATCTGTAAGCTGGAGGGCGCGAGGCCCGAGAGGCTGAGGCCTTTTGGAGGATGTGAGGCCCAAGAGGTCGAGGTCCTGTGGACGCGAGGCCTGAGAGGCCGAGGTCCTACATAAGACTGTCAGCAATTCAAACATTCAGTCACTTGATTCTACATTCTTAGCCACCAAATGATGTTCCGGCGTACTCCTAATAGGATGTATAACTTACTTTACCATTTGTACCTTTCGAACAATCTCTTTGCTCTATCACCTTTATCGATTACACATACTACTTACTTGAATCACAAAGTATTATTTTTCCTATTCGAACTCAAAATTCGTATTCACTTTCAATTTCTTAGTAAGTTTCACAATTTCTAAATCCTCAATTTGGGCTTGATTAATCCTTCAATTCCATAGCAAATAGTACTTGATTTGCCCAAAATTCAACTTCACATTCCAAGTTCCTTTTTGCACTAAATCTAATAACCTCAATATCTAAATTCGTGCTTCACTGCTATTCGGATTTTTGCTTAATGTATAAGATACAACACTAACTTTACTCGGAAATACTCATTTGTACCATCATAATCTTTCAGTACTTCTATCCATTGTCTAAGTCTCGTATTCAATTCACTCAACTTAATAATTACCTCAACTTTAATGATCTATATATTCATATATATCTAAGATGTTCTTAAACATATACTATCTCCAAACTTTCAAAGCAATCACTACCATAGTAGTTTTAAATCATGTATCGAGTAATCAACCCATAGGACTTTAGTCATCCCCATACATATGAAATCACTTTATTATGCTACATTAGATTTTATCCCAATATCTTATACAACATCATGGTAAACTATAAAATCTCCAAATCCAGACGATATAGTTAATGTCACTGTTATAATTCCTCAAAATTGTTTTTACATCCACGATATGTAAGATTAATCTCAATGTTCAAAATATTCTCTTCACTTTTTAAATACACTCCAAATATCCTCTATGATCATGATCACAAATTGATCCATTTTGCTTGGATCACTTTAATCTTCAACACCATAATACTGTCAGGGCATTTGTTAACTTCGACAAATGTTTCCAAAGCTCCATATGCCCATAATTAGTTCTCATGATTCCTTAAATAACTAATTCATCATTTCTCACGTTATTTTCAATTTCCCTATCGACTTCCTTCCTTGAATGATTTTCTCAATTCATTAGATTCCTCTGATTTCACACTGAATTATTCTACTATCTGCTCATTCATTCTAATTTCTCCCCACATTTTAATTTATTTTCAATCTTAATTTCCTGTGTTGTTAACACATTCATCAGATCTTATTTGTGTCTCTTATACTTAATGTCACCTCAAATTCAAGAATCTAATCATATAGTTGGATACTTTACATCAAAAAATGCATCTACTCCTGCTAACATATTCTACATCTTATGCTTGAGTCTCCATCAGGATAAAGAGTCTAATATCATTTCTGATTTTTTGTTTCATTGATCATTCTTAATACAAACTATTTAATCTTCTTAACCTAATTCAGTAAAATTCTTCTTCGAAAGAAGATTTCTTACTACTATCATCGATACAATTCATGTAATGTTTATCAATCGACTGTTATCATCATCGCATTATCAGCCCTCCCTAATACCTCGAAAAGACCAAATTCTATCATTCTTACAAGGTCATAACATTCTAACTACCAAAACTCAATGGATTAGTAAACATAATTACTATCACATATGCTTAGGTGTGTATTATCAAAGTCATCCCCTCTTGTCCACATATTTATCTCCAACAACTCACAAATTTATATCTTACACGATTGATACTTTGATCTCCATTGATCCTAGAAGATATTCTTCTCTTTATCTTTGAATTCATTACTCATTGTAATATCATCAACAATCTCAATCTATCCCCGATTCATCATTATAAGCACTTTCATGTGTTACTCTAGCTTCTCCTAGACTCTAAACTATGGGAACTCTGACTAAAAAATATCCACGAAGTCATATATTGCTTCCTATATCATCTCCAGACACATAATAGATATGTGCTCAATATTCTCACTTGTTATGGTGATCCTATTATCAGACATGTACTCATAATAACAATTCAACCAACCTTTTTGAACTTGTACACATATCGCTATCATTCATCTCATCTTCCAATTATCCTTCATTGCATCTTACATACCCATATTCACAATCAATTCAAAATTATAGATGTATAATCATCATAAAATTTTGATCTCAATTCCACTAAAACATTCTTATGGTGGACAGTAACTCTTGTCACGTTAATCAAACAATCACTTTGGTTCCAATTTCATCTTCTTAAGATTATAAAATTTTCTATTTTCATTACATGCTACTTGTACATTTTAATCTCATCATTTCTACTTGTCTTCCTATTTTTCTCAAATAATCCATGATAATACATTCACATCCATATCAATTCAAGTACATATCCATAAATACCCATGTAACTTGATACATATTTCCTAAATACCCATGTAAGATTCTAAATCTGGGCTCTGATACCACAACTGTTGGACAACGTTTCCGGAACCCAACCCTTGTGAAAATACCATAACACTTAAGCGTGCGTATTATTTGTAGGGTTGTTTCAATGAACCCTCATTAGCCATCATCCCACATGGGTGACGTGCCCACACCAGTCCAACATCAAAAACAAACTCATTTCTTTTATTTAAGAACATATTTTGGGAAAACTCCAAATAGAATTTCAATTTGACCTCTTCAGAACATTTCTTCCACATTGTCTTACGTTTCTCAAGACACCAAAATCATTCATTTTGGTTCAAAAATATGAAAATTATAGACCAAACATTTTTGGACTATTCTTAGACTGAAATAGTACACTATGCTTAACGTCCATCTAGCAAATTGAAAGTCTTTGAGATTGAATTAAAATTCAAGTTCTGCAGATAATTTGTAGCTCTATACCTCTAGTTTATTTAGAAACCAGATTAATCTCATTTTGAGCTCTACATATCAAGATATCATCAAAATACTGAAGTATGCTCAGTAAAATAACCAATTTATACTCTTACAATTGATGCCCTTACTTTGATTTGATCAATCTTTTTTGAATCAATACCAAAAACTATAAATTTTTATGGAGAGATAGAGAAATGTGTTATAAATCCAATTCTTTAAAAATCAGGTAATTTAGAGGTCGAATAACAAAGTTATGATCAAAAGAGTGAAATATGTTTAGGCTTGGGGAAAGATCAGCGGATCACGATCGTGCAAATGCACGATCGTGACTTGTGCATGCACAATTGTGAAGTCACGATCATGCATTTGCATGATCGCGACATTCATGTAATGCCCGCAGAGTCACAATTGTGACTTTCCCCGTTCTTCTTTCTCTTTCCTGTTTTAGTAAAAAGAGCATAACTTTCACTACAAATATCAGATTAAGGTCATTCAAAGACTGTTTAGAAGAGGATTTTTAGACGACAACTTTCATACAAACCCTGAAAAGATATTTTCCCTCCAAAAGGGATAAAATTGTAAAATCAATTCAGCTATCTGGAATATCCATCCTATGCAACATCACAAACTTCTAATGATCATATCTCTCAAATCCGATATCCAAAAACTTCATACTTTATGTCAACAGAAAGCCAAAAAGAAAAAATACAACTTGTAAGCAAACAACCTTGTCTAATTCAGCCTAGATCAATCCAGATTTTCTGCTGAAGTGAGAACCTAATTTGACCCTTATGAAAAACTTAAAATTTACAATGTCCAACTTAAAGAGTCATGAGCATAACTATTCAACTACCAACTTTACTTCATTAAACTCCTTAATCTCTACTCATTTGACTCATCCCTTACAACTAATTCTCATCATCTCAAGTTGATAACTTCTTCAAGTATACTTAATTCCAACTCAACATCATCCATATGCAATTCATAATTCATTTACAACAAAATAGGAGTTTACAAAGCTTTAATGGTATTCCAAGCCACATTACATCATCGGTATCAAAATCCAAATTACAAAAAATACCAAACCTAGTAATTCTTGAAATGCATCTAAAGTCTTGCTTTTACAAAATCTAACTTAATTTTTAATAAACATTACAAAATTAGAATGACGCCTCGACTCTTAGTTAGTCGATCTCATTTTCTTCACCTGAAGATGGGAGGAAAAAGGGGTGAGCATAAAATCTCATGGGTAAAAATTTTATAACCAATAAAAAGTAAAACCATTGAAATACTTATTTCCATTATAACAAAAATTCATATTGCATCACAAAGCACATATTTCTCAAATTCACAACCAAATTCTCAATAATGCAAATCAGGTATGCATCCATCGTGTCAACATATGCATCCATCTTGTCAACATATTTTGAGCATATAAGCACATAAAAATGGTTTGGAAGGTCCATAAACAGAACGAACTAACAATTTCTATGAAATGGGCCTGTGTAGTCGTAAACAAAACGAGCTAACACAATCTCACACAGTGGTTTTATGTAGTCGTAAACATGAGGGAGTCTATAAAGAAGCTCCATGCCACTAGCAGTAGGTAGGAGAAGCCTTTAGTCGAAGTGCCCTTTAGGAGTCAAAGTTGTAGCAAAGGAGTGGCAAAATTTTGATCATATTCTTATGTTATTTATTTTCCTAATACCATATCATGTGTAGATTAAAACATGTGTGGTTATCATGTTTCCGCTGCAATTTGATTTCGGAAAATTTTTTTGAAATCTACCATTTAGTCAAATCTGGTATGATATTTTTTAATCCAACAATCCAATTACACAACTTCCCAATTCACAAACATTACACAACTTCCCAATTCACAAACATTCATATTCAACTCACATCACATAAATACTTTAAAACACATTTGTGTTCATAAGGACACACTCGTCCTTGAACACACCATACATTTCAACATTGGACACATTATTCACTAACCACAAATTCCTTAAGTAATTACCTCAATTAACAATCCATAACTAAATTAACTTTTACTCAATTAATTTATCCTCAATTTAAGTTCATTTTACACCTTAAACAAGTCCAATTAAGTCCCAATGTACCAAATAAAAATACCTTAACTTATATAGTTCAACAATTGCACAAAACCAAGTTTTTAACCTTCCTAACCATTTCCCACGACCTTGGGAATGTGCCTTATAAATCCCACGATTGACAACCTTCAAACTACTTCCAAAACTTAACTCCTTTATACATCTTCAGCATCTATTCACCATAGTTCATCAATTTCACTTCAATTCCACCTTATTCATGCCTTAATTCCACATCAAATTCACATTCAAAACCAATTCAAAAATCATTCATTAAGTAACTTACAAATCAATATCATCCACACTTCAAAACCAAATCAGAAGTTGTCATACAAGGATCATTTTTCCATCATTTATTTATCATCACCTTAACATATATTCTATTTAATTCAAGTACTGAACATTTCACATTATATCATGAAATCAAGTTTAGCATTCCCTTATCTTCTTAAATTCAAAAAAGAACTCCAAGGAATTAGAGAATCTAGCCCTTCTAAGTAACCAGCACACATCCTAGATCAAGGTGCAAATCTTAGCACCAAGAAGACTATAGCACAGAAGATAGCAGGATCTACATCCTTGATTCAGTATCTTGCTAGAACTCTAAGTGATGATGATCCAAATTGAAGCAAAATTCCAAAAATTGTGAGTGAAAGAGAGGGTTTCTGTAACATCCCATTACCCATGATAAAGCAAAAACAATAAATGAGAGAAATTGTTGAGAAAGTAGGAAACACATTTCATGCTCATGCATAATATGACATACACATATATATGAATAGTAAATTTCTTCTACATCAAAAAATAATAATTGCACGTGCATTCATTGACAACTTCCGAGTATAATTAATTTTAAATGTGATTTTATTGAAAATGAGAGGTAGGGGGAGTAGAAAGAGTGATCTTGGCATGAGTAGTGATAAGCAAAGAATTGGAAACAAAATTGATAGCTGATTTGGAAAATGTTCACCGAGTATGCATCAGTCTTTTAGCCACAACGTTTTCTCTAGTTATCCAAGTGAGATGATTCTTGATTTGGGTTAAACTAGATACATATGGCTACATTTCTTATGCAGACATAGAATTGAAATTCTATCTTTAAGAATCTAAAAATTTGTCATGAAATTGAGAACTGGGCGCAGTACATTGGGAGATGAAAGTAAAATTCGTGTTCTAAATTCAAGGGAAATTTTGGATTGATCTAGTCTAAATTAGAGAAAGGTGTCTTCTAAAACATTTTAGGTATTTCTCGTAGCTTTCCAACAGTTTATAACATAAGAATTATTGACATTGTAGTTGAAAGTTATGGGCTCTATAAGTAGAGATGTTCAGGAGTATGGAATGTATTCTCTATGATGACATCAAATCGTCTATGATGACGTCATATCATCTGTAAAAATGTATCATATTTAGCGACATCATATCATCTATGATGACATTATATCATCTGTAAATATGTATCGTCTATGATGACGTCATATCGTCTGTGATGATGTCATATCATCTATGTTTGACTTTCTGCTTTTTCTATGTTTGACCTTTTATACACTATTGTCTATTCCATTTTTGACCCTTCAAATGATAAAATATGTCTTTGAGATCTCATGAAAGTTGTAGTTATTGAAGTCCAATTTCAAACCATCTAAATAACGCCTCAAGCTGATATTTGTAGAGAAAGTTATAGCAATTTTCCCGATTAATCTGCTTTTTTCCATTCGTCTGCTTTTTCATTTGGTTTCTTCTGTACCTATAGTCTACTCCATTTTTGACCCTTCAGACGATATAATCAACCTTTGAAGTCTTCATGAAAGTTGTATATATTGAAGTTCTATTTCAAACCATTTAAAGAAAGCCTCAATATGATATCTGTATGGAAAGTTATAGCAATTTTTCTAATTCATTTGCTTTTTTCCATTTGTCTGCTTTTTTATTTAGTTTCTTCTATACCTATTGTATGCCCCATTTTTAACCCTTCAGATGATAAAATCTGACCTCAAGGTCTTCTTCAAAGTCATAAATCTCAAAGTTCTTTTTGAAATTGTCCTAAGATGATCTTAATCTGACATCTTTAGAGAGAGTTATGGCTATTGCCCCAAGATGGGTTTGAGGACAAAATCTTATTTGATTCTTTCGGCCTTAACTTTGTTCTCTGACCTCCAAATGAAGTGATTCTTGAACCAATAGTTTCTTAACACATTTTTCTATCTCTCCATATATTTTGATAGAATTTGGTAATGATTTGAAAAAGATAGATCGAACCAAAGTAAGGGTATCGGTTGGAAGAGTATGAATGGGATGTTTTACTGAACATACTTCGATATTTTGATGATATCTTTATCAGTATGGCTCTGAATAAGATTATTTTTGGTTTCAAGATAAATTAGATACATGGAGACATAAATGATATGCAGAAATCGAAATCTAATTCAGTGTACAAGACTTTTAAATTGTGGATGGAAGTTAAGTATAGCGTACTATTTCAATATAAGAACAGTCCGAAAATCTTTGGGGAAAAACTTTTAAAGTTATGAACCAAATGGATTTATTTTGGTGTCATTAGAAACTTAAAACAATGGGGAACATTTTTCTAGAAGAAAGTGTTATGTCAGAATGTTTATAGGTATTTTTGGCAAGACACTTAAGCATAAAAGACATAAGGCATAAATGGAAGGGAAAATTAGACATTTCTCGATCATTAAGGGCATAATTGGAAGAAGAAGTGTTGTCTTGCATTTTAAGAAGAAAGAAGAATGAAAATTGAAGAGAAAAAGAGAGAGTGTCATGACGAAGAGAGAGGAATACGAAAAGAAGAAGAGAAGCAGAGAAAGAAGAGAAAATAAGCTAGGGTTTAACTTTTCTTAGTCTTCAAATGAGATTTTGGAGTTGTTCAAGAAAGGAAAAAGGAAGAGGAAGAGAAGAGTTTCCCTTAGATCTAAACATCCCTTCTTTTAATGAAGAATGAAGGTAAGATCATTTTGAAACTTTTGGATTTTTGGAAGGATTTTAGTTCATGGATTTTTAAAATGCTTGATTCTAAGTATTCTAGAACCAATTTTAGTGATTGTGTCTTGAGGAATTTTCAACTAAAAACCCTATTGAGTGGGATTTTTGTTATTGTATAAAAGGATCAAAGAGGTAAGAAGAAAAATAGAAAAGGCATTTTTTAGCAAGTCTATAAGCAAGGAAATCAAGGTGGGTACATGTTTATAATAAAGTAAATAAGCCACTAAATGTTTTTTTAAAATTAAAAAAGTTTTAATGATATTAAATTGCATCATAAGTGTTGCAGTTATTGCTTTTGAATGATTTTGAGTAGAAAGATCATTGAATATATGTAGGAGAAGAGTACAGAAATTTTGAAAGTGATAAGGACTTATAGGCTCTGTTTTCCCTTATAATTGTGTGTATGTGTGTGTGTGTGTGTTTGTGTGTGTGTGTATGTACACACACACACACACACACACACACACACAAGTGAATATCTTTGGAAAATTAAGGATGACCAAACATAGGTTTAAAGTTAAGGAAATCACAGAGAGAGAGAGAAGATGTCGTGTTTTCAGTGATATTAAAATGGAAGGCTGCTAGTGATAAATTAGAGAATAAATTGTTGACATCAAAATACCTATGGTATGAGTATGTTTGGGGATAACGATATTCACATGATTGAGTGATTGAATTATGAAATGGAAATGAGCATAAGATATGAAGTTGGTAAAGTACTCGGGATTGTCATTGAGCATGCATTTTACATAAGCCAAATAACTATTTGTGCATAAATGAGTTATGTAATGTGTGTGAATTTTGTATTGCATAAATGGGATGCGCAATACAAACGTCCGCATACAGGTGTATCCAGAATTTGGAAGCAAATGCTATTTTGAAGCGTACTATGAGTAGACTGAGATGGTCTCACTTTATTGTTTGTTATTTGAATTTTGTATTAATTGACTACTGAATCATTATGTGAATGTGATTGAATGTGGTGGTTTGTAGACAGAAGGTCCGATGAATGTGATGTATTAATAAAATATTGAAGTATTATTTGTATATGAATGAGATGAAATAAGTGTGCATAATATGATTGTTAAATGATGGACCCCGGTTCGATGACAAATATGTTTTGAATGTGCATCTGCATGTAAATGAAAAGTGATACTTAACTCTAATGTTGAATGCCAGACCACGGTCCGATGATATGTGAATGTGAGTGAATGTGGATCATGCAAATGTGACTGATACATTTCATTTTATGAATGCATGAAACATAATGTCAGTTGTGACCAGAGTAGCTAACAATCAGAGTTTAAAGCTCATCGAGTGAAAATGAGCCTCGAGCTCAAAAGTGATTCAGAGCCTCAGGCTCAATGTTTAATGAGCACTGTATCCCCCAAGTGGATAAGGGACAGTTATCAATGAACCCTATATGGCACAGTTAGGCACTCGGTCAGAACAACATAACAAATGAAAAGTGAGTCTCATGTGCACTGCATATGCATAAAATGAATGATTAAGTGTATTGAATGATTAAGTGTATTGAACGTGAAGTGTGAAATTGAATTTGAAAAGTAAAATAATGTGAAATGTGAATTATGTGTTATGACTGGGTGAGCCCTTGATGATGGTCACTCATTGAGTTCACAAAATTAACCCAAAATTTGTAAATATTTTTCAGGATCATAAGAATACCCTGTTAGGCTAACAGGAATATGCCCATAGCATTCAAGTGAAGAATAGAGGTCAGGATCAGTTCGAGTCTGAATTGCATTTATCTATTTCGTATTGAGTTGCATATTCTGCAACTTTTTGTATAAATTTGTATTCTAAAATGGTTAAAGAATTTTGTATTTGTGAAAGGGCCCAAATGACTATTGAAAATTTTATGTTTGTATTGTGTTGATTGAAAATGTTATGAAGGAAAGTGGGTCTGAATTGGTTATGGATTTTCGAATGTTGTGTTTGTGGTTTCAAAAGAATAATAATATCGATTTCTGAATGATTGAGTGCTCTAGCACGCCACCTTCGTGAGGCACGGACTCAAATATCACCCACGATGTCGGGTTTGGGCACCAGGGGAGTTGGGCTGCAACATTTATGTGGTATCAGAGCCCAGAAGTACTATCTTATATAGGTGTTTTCTAAAATATGTGTCAATTGATATGCATTTAAGTCATATCATAGCAGACAGTAGCAACTGATACCTAGTTTGAGTCGCATGAGTATGAGCCACATGCATGAGCATGTGTTAAGTGTTTAAGCTGATAAAAATCGTGAGAAAAGTGATGATATGTCACAATGTGAGAAAATCAAGGTTGTGGATATTTAAAAATGAGAAATAGTATATGGGTAAAGGTGAAAGATAGTGAATTAACGTATCTATATTGGTGGATGTATTATTGAATACGACATCAAAATTGTACTGCGATGAGATGTCCTTGGATGTGATATAGATGTGAATACACTGTCATGGATTGGTTGAGGAGAGTAAGGATATCAGTGGAAATGATAAAATTAAAGTGCATAAGTAGAATGTAATGAAAACAAAAAATTTTACGACCTTGAAGAGATGAAATTGGAATCAAAGTGGTTGTTTGATTCATGTGACAAGAGTTATAATCCCCCATAAAAATATATTAATGGAATTGAGATTAGCACTGCATGATGATTTTATACATTTATAATCCTGAGTTGATTAAGGAAGTATATGTGGAGGATGAAATAGATGACAATAGGAAGATTAGATAGAAATGAGGAAAGAATAAGAGGGGAATGAAAAAGGCATAATTGACTTTACAAGAGATGATTGATGTGTATTAAGGAGAAAGTTAGAAATGCAAATAAGAGAGGATTTTATGTATGAAAAGAGATAAAGAAAAAGATGACGAATCAAATAAGAAGAATTGATGCACTCGATATGGTAGTTGACTCATTACAAGATGAGGTAGCCTCAGAAGAGGTAAATTCTGAAAAATTAGAGTAAAAATGATGATAGTATGTTTGGTAATGAGAGGAGGAAAGTGCTCAATAGTGGCCTGAAAAAAATAGGTTTCTTTAAGATCATGTGGGGATACCCCAATTATGGGCAGGAATAAGGATAGAACTATTGTCTAGAATCAATTGGAATTCAAGTATCATTAGCAAATGTTATTAATTGGAGAATTGACATAAATACATCTCTAGATAAGATGTAATGATTTTGGATGGTATATACCAAGGTATTAGAGTAAATGAATTTTCTTAGTGCCTTATTGAGCCTTATTATAAAGGATGTTCTAATCACATAAGTTATGGCATAAATTGATCGTATTGAGATATTATTAAAGGTTAAAATTGATCTTTTTGAGGTATTAAGAATGATCGATAAGTAATCATGGAAAAAAGTTGATTGATAAGGATTTCATGAGCAGTATCAAGGATAGTATCAAGAAATCTTGTTCCAAAGAAAAATTTCATTGAGATGGGTTCAGTAGACTAGATGATTCAATTTAAAAATGATTAATGAGGGAACAAATCAGAAATGAGTAGTCAATGAGTCAAAAGTGAATATTGGAGTCATATCCCTAACGAAGACTCGAATGTAAGAGTTATAAAATGCTACTGAGAGCGTATGCATTTAGTTGATGTAAAGTATCTAAATAATTGATGGGTTCTTGAATTTGAGGTGACATTAAGTATAAAAGATATAAATTAGATTTAGTAAAGGGGGTTACCAAAAAAGGAAATTGAGATATCAAATAAATTAAAACGTATGGAGAAGTTAGTATGAATGAGCAGATATTAGAGTAAGTCATTACGAAATCACAGGAAATCGAATGAACTGAGAAAATCATTTGAGAAAGGGAGTTAATTGGGCAATTGAGAATAACATGCGATAATACTACTTCACTGAGGAATTAGTTACTGAAAGAATTACAAAAACAAATCATGGGCATAAAGAGTCTTAAGTTATATATGTTGGAGTTGACAATGCCCTCGATATGATATTAAAGGTTGAAGTGATCCAAACAAAATTATAGTAGTTAGTGACTATGATCATAGGTGGTATTTTGAGTGTGTTCGAAAAGTAAAGCTAATATATTGAATACTAGAGGAAAAACATTTAAACAGTATGAGTGATGATTGCATAAAGAGTTTTTGAGGAACTATAACCCTAATGTTAATTATGCCATTCGGATTTGGAGATTTTACAGTATATACAATAAAGTTTCTCATTAGAGATTAAGATGGATTCTGTTGCAGCATTATAAAGTGATTCTACATATATAGGGACAATTGTAGCCTCATAAGTTGAATTTGGATACCCGATTTGAAACTTGCTGCAATAGTAATTACTTTGCAAGCTTGGAGACATTATAGGTACAGAAACATTTTGGATATATGAATATACAGGTCAGTAAAGATTGAGCTAATTATTGAGTTTGAAAGGAATGTACAAATGAGTACTATATTGATAAAGGTAGTGTGTAATCTGATACATTGAACAGACAATTCTATAATGGAATAGTATAAATTTAGATATTGAGGTTATCAAACCTAGTGTAAGAAAGAGCATAGAACATGGACTTAAATTTTGGAAATTTAAAGTGCTATTACTTGTTGAAATTTAATATCAGTTTCACATAAAAGAAGTAATAAAGCCTAAAAGCTAAGGATTTAAGATTGTGAATCCCATAGAGGAATTGAAAACGAATCTGAGTTTTTGAGTTTGAATTGGAAGAAGGATATTTTGCGATTGAAATAAGAAGTATGTGCATCTGATAAAGATGATTTAGAAAAGAGATTGTTAGGGCAACCTAAGTAACAACCTACGCTAGACATCCTAGTAGGAATACGCCGAAATAGTATTTAGCTGCTGAGGATGTAGAAACAAGTTTCTAAATGTTCGAATTACCACTAGTTCTAACTATTGGGGATGTGCTTAAAGCTTATATTTTGGAGTTCATAGGAATATGAGATTAATGTATAGTTCCAGTTGACTCCAGACATAACAATTGTGATCATAGTGACATCACTAAAATACTCTATGAGGTGTTGTATGATAGTAAAGGGTTGTTCACCCTTACATTGAAAGGAAGAGTGCCTCAAAATGATCAAAGAACATAATTCATTCGGGATTCTGGTGATAAGTGAAGTGAATCTATAACAGGAGTTAAGTGATTCAAGAAAGATAAGTGAGTTGGGTGGATCAACACGAGGCATATGGAATATAGTGAAATGGACATAAGAGTTCAATGTATTAACATTGAAGAAAAGTGAATTATCAAGGGAGAGATGAAGTGTTTTTGTGAGTACCACCTTGCTAAGGTGCACTCAGATTTGGGAGAAATGCTAAGTGAAGCTATTATGAATTGGTCTGTACAAAAATTATTACGAGTTAATGATATTGATGAAAGATGTCTTAGATTCATAATATGTGATATGTGAATAAGTTAAGAAATAATGATACGAACGACATAGATAGATTGACAGTGTATGAAGTAAAAGTTTTGGTGAGTAATCTGAAATATGTCGATTAAATAGTCAAGATAGTGTGATAGCTAAATAAGTGATTAAAAGACCTATTGAGTCTATCAGCTGTGGACTTTTGGAAGAAAGTGAAGTGAATCACACGTTATTAAAATGCTTATTATATGATGTATAAATGCACAAGAAAGGGGGTTGAATTGTGTATTTCCCCTTTTTTAAAAACCTTCAAAATCTTTTTGTCAAAAGAAAAACTTGTTCTTTTCACAAGAACTACTGTAAATCAAAGTTAATCGTATTCTTCGAAAACTTGTTTGAAAACTAAGTAAAATCGAAACTTTGAACGATAAGAGAGATAAGGATAGAGAGAAGTTGACACAGTAATTTTTATACTGGTTCACCCCAAACCGTGGGCTACGTCCAGTCCTCAGATGTCTTTTTGAGATTTCACTATCTCTCAACAACTTTACAAGTATTCTTTCTTTCTGAGGCTCTTCAGGTCTCTTTACAGTCAGTATTCTTTTACTCTTAGCCTCTGCATGCTATCTGTACTACTTTTTTACAGAAAGACGTTTGAACTTTGTTACAGTAAGATAGCTCTAGAAAAATCGCACGAAAATTTCTCTCACGTATTGACAGCGTTTTAACATTCAATTGTGTGTGTGTGTTGTACGTAACTTTGCAATCTTCGACTTCGACTCATATTTATAGCCTTCGTCTGCAACTGCTTCTTGAATCTTGAAAGAAACGGTTATTTAGTTGAGTTATGTAACTAAAACTGATTCTTGATTCAGACATGATTTGCTTTTGTCTGCTTTTCATCGTCTGCTTTTTCTTTCGTCTGCTTTTGGTTTCCGTCTACTCTTGGCTTCCATCTGCTTTTGGCTTCCGTCTACTTTTGGATCTCCGTCTGCTTTTCAATCTTCCGTCTATTTTTTCAATCTCCGTCTGCTTTTCAATATCTCCCGTCTGCTTTTCAATCTCTGTCTGCTTTTCAATCTTTCGTCTGTTTTTCAATCTCCTTCTGCTTTTCCTCTATCTTCTGTTTTTCATTCTCCGTCTGCTTTTCTTCTTTCGTCTGTTTTTCAACTTCTTCCATTATTTGTATTTCATCAAAATCATTTATGTAAAGTCATTTTGACTTAACAATCTCCCTCTTTTTGATGATAACAAATAATCATACGATTAAGGTGAAAAACTGTAAAAAGAAAACATATCTTCATACTGTCTTCGTCTGACTTCTTCATGTTCTGCTTATTCTTCCTCCCCCTATCTTTTTCTTTCTTCTTCAAAAATTCATCTCCTTCATTCACCCCCTTTGATTGCTGCTTTCTATTCTTTTCTCCCCCTATTTGTTATTAATCAAAAATGATTAGGGCCGATGATGCTTCAACAATTCTTTCGCCATCGCCTTCAACTCCTTGACTTCTCTTCGGAGGTGCATTATCTCTGCTTGCAAGTCAAAAGGTAAGGTGGGTTGATCATCATCCTCCGGGAGTTCTACAAAAGCAATCGTAGTAACATATGCGTCTGAAGATGGAATATTGTCTTCAACAATCTCAAAAGTAGGTGGTTGAACCGATAGGTTGGGCTCAGTAAGGTCTAAGTCATAAGGAGCTGATAGCCTTAGCACTTGTCTTCCACGCAAGGATAGAGCTTCTTCTTCAATTGACAGTGTATTAGATAGTGGACTAATATGCACAACTATCAGTACAAGGGATTCAATAAACGTCCCTTTAGTAAGCTTTCCCCCCACTGGACAATGTTCATCCTTCGCTGTAGAACTGCTACTAGCTCTTGTAACAATCGTCGACTTCTCTGAAGTGCACGCTTCATCTATTCTTCACACTTGTTCTTCAATATGATCTGCGGACAGATCATCAATTACCCCTTCTGGGTATAACTTCTTCTTACCTTTATTATCATCTATGGGTTTTCGTGGTTGAAGGTATGGTACAACCTTTATCACCGTTTCCTCCCATCATGCTCATTTCAAATTCACTTTGCATGAGATCACTAAATTCTTTGCACAAAATTTCATTAGTAGCACCAAAAACAATATCATCAACATATATTTGACAAATTAGCATACCTTGATCAACATGTTTTATAAACAAAGTATTATCAATTTTACCACAAATGTAACCATTTTGAGTTAGAAAAGTACTTAACCTTTCATACCAAGCCCTAGGTGCTTGCTTTAATCCATATAGTGCCTT
>JANZLF010000007.1:4761216-4781644 GCA_026546835.1 Erythroxylum foetidum | reverse complement strand
TTTCTTTATTTATTCATAAAGTCTGTACATGACTATGAACAAAAAGCGCTAAAGGGGATTGCCTTTAGGGCACTACTCTAACAGAAAGTTGTAATTTTTTCTCTTATATTTCAAACGATATATAGTATGAGAATTTTGGACATTAGAGTTGAAAGTTATGGTCTTTATAAGTGGAGATATTCAGGAGTATAAAATGTATCATCTGTGATGACGTCATATCATTTGTAAAAATGTATCATCTGTGATGACGTCATATCGTCTATGATAATGTCATATTGTGTGTAAAAATTTATCGTCTATGATGATGTCATATCATGTATGATGGCGTCATATCGTCTGTAAAAATGTATTATCTGTGATGACATCATATCGTCTGTGATGATATCATATCATCTATATTTGACTTTCTACTTCTTCTATGTTTGACCTTTTATACACTATAATCTAGTCTATATTTTACCCTTCATATAATAGAATCTATCTTCAAGATCTTCATAAAAGTTTTAGATCTTGAAGTCCTCTTTCAAACCATCTAAATAATGCCTCAGTCTGATATCTTTAGGGAAAGTTATAGCAATTTTCCCGATTCGTCTGCTTTTTCATTTGGTTTCCTCTATACTTATCGTCTGCTCCATTTTTGACCCTTTAGAAGATATAATATATCTTTAAGGTCTTCATTAAAGTTGTAGATCTTGAATTCTTCTTTCAAACCATCTAAAGAATGCCTCAATATGATATCTATAGGGAAAGTTATAGCAATTTTGTCGATTCGTCTGCTTTTTCCCATTCGTCTACTTTTTCATTTGGTTTCGTCTGTACCTATCATCTGCTCCATATTTTACCCTCTAGATGATACAATTTGACCTCAAGGTCTTCTTGAAAGTCGTAAATATCAAAGTCCTCTTTGAAATTGTCCTAATATGATCTTAATCCAACATCTTTATAGAGAGTTATAGCTATTGTTCCAAGACGGGTTCGATATGATTTGAGGACAAAACCTTATCTGATTCTTTCGGCCATATAGATTTTGATAGCATCTAGTAATGATTTGAAAAAGATAAATCCAATCAAAGTAAGGGTATAGGTTGGAAGAGTATGAATGAGATGTTTCACTGAACATACTTCGATATTTTGATGATATCATTATCAGTATAACTCCGAATAAGATGATTTTTGGTTTCAATATAAACTAGAGACATAGAAACACAAATGATATGCAAAAATCAAAATCTAATTCAGTCTCTAAGACTTTCAAATTATGGATGGAAGTTAAGTATAGTGTATTGTTTCAATATAAGAACAGTCCGAAAATCTTTGGAGCAATACTTTTAGAGTTCTGAACCAAATGGATTTATTTTGGTGTCATTAGAAACTTAAGACAATGAGGAACATTTTTCTAGAATAAAGTGTCATGTCAGAATATTCAAGGGTACTTTTGGCAGGACAATTAAGCATAAAAGACATAAGGCATAAATGGAAGGGTAAATTGGACATTTCTCGATCATTAAGGGCATAATTGGAAAAAGAAGTATTTTTTTGCATTTTAAGAAGAAAGAAGAACAAAAATTGAAGAGGAAAAGAGAGAGTGTCATGAAGAAGGAGAGGAATACGAAGAGAAGAAGAGAAAGAAGAGAAAACAAGCTAGGGTTTAACTTTTCTTAGTCTTCAAAAAAGATTTTGGAGTTGTTCAAGGAAGAAAAAAGGAAGAGGAAGAGATGAGTTTCCTTTAGAGGTAAAGATCCCTTCATTTGGTGAAGAATGAAGATAAGATCATTTTGAAACTTTTGGATTTTTGGAAGGATTTTAGTTCATGGAGTTTAGAAAATGCTTGAGTTTAAGTATTCTAGATACAATTTTAGTGATTGTGCCTTGAGAAATTTTCAATTGAAAACCCTGTTGAGTGGGATTTTTGTTATTGTATAAAGGGATCAAAGCGGCAAGAGGAACAAGAGAAGAGGCATTTTTTAGCAAATATATAAGTAAGGAAATCAAGGTGGGTATATGTTTATAATAGAGTAAATAGGACACTAAATATTTTCTTTGAAATCAAAGAAGTTTTAATGATATTAAACTGCATCATAAGTGTTGCATTTATTGCTTTTGAATGATTTTGATTAGAAAAATCATTGAATACATGCAGGAGAAGAGTACAGAAATTTTGAAAGTGATAAGGACTTATAGGCTCTGTTTTCCCTTATAATTGTGTGTGTGTGTGTGTATATATATATATACACATAAATGAATATCTTTGGAAAATTGAGGATAAGCAAACATAGGATTAAAGTTAAGGAAATCAGAGAGAGATAGAGAAGATGTCGTGTTTTCAGTGAGAGTAAAATGGAAGGCTGCTAGTGATAAATTAGAGAATTGATTGTTGACATCAAAATACCAAAGGTATAAGTATGTTTGGGGATAACGATATTCACATGATTGAGTGATTGAATTATGAAATGGAAATGAGCATAAGATATGAAGTCGATAAAGTACCCGGGATTGTCATTAAGCATACATTTTACATAGTCCAAATAACTATTTGTGTATAAATGAGTTTTGTAACATGTGTGAATTATGTATTGCATAAATGGGATGTGCAAGATAAACGTCCGCATGCAGGGGTATCCAAAATTTGGATGCAAATGCTATTTTGGAGCATATTGTGAGTAGACCAAGATGGTATCACTTTATTGTTTATTATTTGAATTTTGTATTAATTGACTACTGAATCATTATGTGAATGTGATTGATTGTGATGGTTTTCAGAAAGAAGGTCCAATGAATGTGATGTATTAATGAAATATTAAAGTATTTTTTGTATGTGAATGAGATGAAATAAGTGTGCAAAATATGATTGTTAAATGCTGAACCCCGGTCCGATGACAAATGTGTTTTGAATATGCATTTGCATGTAAATGAAAAGTGATACTCAACTCTAATGTTGAATGCTGGACCATGATTCGATGAGATGTGAATATGAGTGAATGTGGATCATGCAAATGTGACCGATGCATTTGATTTTATGAATGCATGAAACATAATGACAGTTGTGATCAGAGTAGCCAATGATCAGAGCTTAAAGCTCAACGAGTGAAAATGAGCCTCGAGCTCAAAAGTGATTCAGAGCCTCAAGTTCAACATTTAATGAGTCTTGTATCCCCCAAACGGATAACGGACAGTTATCAATGAACCTTATATGGCACAGTTAGGCATATACATAAAATGAATAATTAAGTGTACTGAATGTGAAGTGTGAAATTGAATGTGAAAAGTAAAATAATGTGAAATGTGAATTATGTGTTATATGACTGAGTAAGCCATCGATGATGGTTACTCATTGAGTTCGCAAAACCTACCTAAAATTTGCAAATATTTTTCAGGATCAGAAGAATACCCCATTAGGCCAACGGGAGTATACCTACAACATTCAAGTGAAGAATAGAGGTCGGGATCAGTTCGCGTCTGCTTTGAATTTCTTTATTCTGTATTGAATTGCATATTTCGCAACCTTTTGTATAAATTTGTATTCCGAAATGGCTAAAGTGTTTTGTATTTGTGAAATAGCCCAAATGGCTATTGAAAATTTTGTTAATTGTATTGTGTTGATTGAAAATGTTATAAAGGAAAGTGGGTCTGAATTGGTTATGGGTTTCCGCATATTGTGTTTGTGGTTTCAAAAAAAATGTATACTGATTTCTGAATGATTGAGTGTTCTAGCATGCCACCCTCGCAGGACATGAACTCGGATATTACCCACGATGTCGAGTTTGGGACACCGAGGGAGTTAGGGTGCTATAGTTTCAGTGGTGAGATGAGAAAAGAGAGATGAACCATAATATGAAGTGAACAACAGAAACCAAGCCAATATTAGAGACATACCATGTGCAAGATGACTCATCTTGTTTTAGGGACACTTGTTACATAAAGACACAAGCAACATGTCCTCTCCCTAGCTAGCAAACATGTTCTTCTATGAGGCTTCCAAATGTCACAATTATACTAAACCATTTTTCTCTCACTTATTGTTGCCACTTGTCAGTTTATTAACTATGCCATTTGTTAATGCCTTAGCTATGCCAAATGTCATTCAATGTCTAGGCCTAGTCGTCCAATTTTCATTTACCAACTTAAATTGCCACTTGACAATTGTCCTAGTCCAAATATACATTTTAATAGCTTAATTCTCTAATGGTGTTAATTAATTCCACTTCACTAAGTATGATCCATTAGACCAAAATTCTAGACATATGAAATTCTCAATCATATCACAAATTTTAACACCTATCATACATGTACTTTCATGAATATGTAACATTCCAATTAGGGTACAATTTGGGGCCTTACAAGCCACTTGAATTAACACTTAATTCAAGTAAGTCAAGAGTAGTATCTAGCAACACGCCATGACCCCTAATTGACTAGAAAGTCAGTAGTTTGACTACGAACCCTTCCATACGTAATGTTGCCATGCAATCTATCCTTTCACCTATACCCCAATTAGTTTAGAGTATGGTTAAAGTGTCAACTCCTATTAGACTAACTACATCACATCTAGTCCAAGTGATGTTGGATCTTGTCCTGAGGATCTCATTACTGTATGTATCATTGAAGACTCTCTTTATGACACATATCTAATTCAGCCAGAGACTTACGAGTAATGACTCTAACAAGAGGTCGTGGGTATCATCTCCTTTTATGAGGAATGGTGAATCCTTTAATGACTACTCAATTACCTTTGAATACCTCAAGCTGTACCCAATCACCACCCTATGAGTAACCCCTGAAAGACATCGATGAATGAAGTCAAAGCACAGGATCAGTATCTAAGATATCCTTGAGCATCTCAAGTCAAAAGATACTTGCACAATTACTATGATGATACTATCAATGACACTAGAATAGAATATACATATGATTGTCTCATTGTAGGTCAATCCAATGTACTTACTACCCATAGTAAGCATCCATATGTTAACTCTAAATAATTCATGCCTACAACTTATGATATCTACTACTTGATCCAATCAAGAAGTATAACATGTGATAGTTTATCTAGATTAATCCCATCTCATTAATCCTATGACTAAGGAAAGTTTAGATACTAACATAATTACACATGATAGGAATCTCATTATCATGATCTCGTCATGATTTCCTCCTTTTTATGTTTTGTATCAAAAACTTCATTAAATCAATTTAAGATCAACATCAAATCCATAAATATATGAACATCGAAATAATGAAAAATGCCTTTATCAATCATAAAATGATTTGTACAATAAGTGCTAAAGGTGATTGCCTTTAGAGCACTTTTCTAATAGTATTGCTAGATGTTAATCTTGATCTATGATTATAAATTGTTTAATTGAAGAATTAAAGATAAATTAAAAGAAGTTTTAATTTATCTAATTCTAAATATGAATTATAATTATAATTTATAATCATTGTTAACATTAAAGTCTCTAACTCACGAAAGGATGATGGAATACTCTTCAACATTGCTTTTACACTTACAATCTACAAAGTACGAAAGGAAAGGAATAGAAGGATCTACAAAAGGAACAAACTTGGAAATCCATTTAGCTAATAATGTTTTCAATGAGATCAGTGCTTTGGTTATTGCCAAAGAAGTCTCACAGAAACTAACAACTTGTATGAAATTAAGATGGAGGTTTTTTTTTAACATAGTATAATAGATTTATACTTTAACCATTATAGTGAGAAATTTTGGATTTCCATCAAAGACTCCACCCTTTGAATTTGTAAATAGTTTTACTATAGTCAATGAAATTTCTTTAAATTTTCAAAAACATAAAGGAGTAAATAAAAGAAAGAAGACAAACTAAAGGGAGGTAGCACCAATCGACAATTAAAAGGAGAGCAAGCATGTAGGAAAGTGGGAAAAGCTCTTGGAAATGGACTTTAAATTTATCATTTCACTGTAGATTTGTTTATATTTGATATTTCTTGTTTCTAGGTTCTTATGTTTAGGAGGCATTTATACAGTTTTACCTTCTCTCGCATTCCTTAGTGAAGGTCTATGAATTCTTTTTCTTTCAATTACAAAACGTTTTATTTAACTCCTATTGGTCATAGGTGATGAAGAACTACTTAGGAGAACATTAGATCTTGAATTTTTGTATGACTTGTCATGTCAGTTTCACTTCATTTTTCTTCTCGGTTTCATTGAAGTAAGCATGTTTGGTCATATTACATCGCTACTCTAAAATTCGAATAGAGCCTTTAATTATTTAACAAAAGCCTATGAACATTTTACTTCTTCGAACAAGTTGATCTCGATTACAAGGTTGATCTAACCAAGCCTTTAAAGCACAAATTAACCAATGGGCTACCTTGCTTGCTGGGTCCAATTCAGTCTCTTGACGTGATCAGTCTCTGGAGTAACCTTCCGATCCCAGATGATCCAATGGCCCATCTTGCCCAGTGGGTAAGTTGATTAATAAAGAACTAGTTCGAAGTGTCCATTGTACTAACGCCACTTTTGTATGTTTGTATAACGTTTTGTGTTGAAGCAATTATATAATGACCAGTTGAAAACCGATTTCTTGACAAAGAAGCAATCCTATGGTTACTTTAATCAAGGACACATAGTTTTAACAGTATCCTTTTCTCATTACTTTCAATACATTGAAAATTCAGTTGAAAGCTTCTACATTTCCTTGGGCATACGTGATAGTCGTATTCGTCAGATAGGTTAGTCACAAATCAAAAGCACAGATATGGCAAGCTACTAAAGAAAATGTAATTTCCAATTGTTAATGAAAATTAAATTCTACCTTATAATAAACTATTTTGTAGGCGTATGTAACTTTATAAAACTTACCCTTAACATCTATACTCTTTCCTATCTAAAATAAGTGTCGTTTTAGAGGGATTTTAATTATTCAAAATAAATGTCGTTCATGATTTTTTTATGTATGTTTATAATTTTATTTCCAAAATTACCCTTTAATTTCTCTCACATCTTAATTATACGGATTACATTTTCAAGACAAATCAACATGCAATTAATAAGGGTATATCAAACATTTCACTATCTTTCTTAATAAATATACATCTTTCTAAATTGACACTTGCTTTGAATAAGAGGGAGTATTATTAATGTTCACCATCAGAAGAAAAAATGCATGATTATGATTAAGTAGTGATTAGTTAATTAATTGTATCATGCGTTAAATGACGGATTTGTGTGTATGTGTGTCCAGGTGAGAAACCTAATTGAGGGGAATTAAAGTCTGTACTTTCTTCAGTGGTTGATTCAAAGAATCCTATTCCCGTGAATTACTTAACTAAAGCACGACGTGATAGCACACTTTAAAGTTGATTGTGGAAATGAGCAAGCCTACATATTGGAACTGAATGGTGGATGGATAAAACGTCTTTTATATGGATCGCATAAAACTTCTCGATGGTCTTCTCAATCGGTCCAACACTTCATTACATAAACTGATTCTCTGGTAGGTATCTGACTATCTTCTTAGCTCTACCTCATTACTGGGTTACCTTATCTCTGGACACCATCCACATATAATTAATGGTTGCTTTCTCTTATTTGGATCGATGTTGCTTTAGCTCTCTATCCTTTGTGTCCTTTTGCGTGCTCCACAGCAATTCTGTAATTTCATAATATTTTATGCAACTGATGGGATATATTAAGCATATCCCTAAGTTGTAGATTGAGATAATTAACGAATTATAAGGAAAAAAAAGCATAATTGTAATTTCTAGTCCAAAAAGAAAAAACTTAAAGAAAGTGTGAAACTTTACATGAAATGATGACTGAAAAGAATCAATTTAATTAATTATGTTCCCCTACAATGTCAGCTTCAAATGTTGGGGTCCAGTCAATAACAGGCTGGATTATGATTATGATTAAGAAGGGAATGCAAACGTATCACATGAATGCTATTTCTAGGCACTTCTCTATCTAGGCCTATGTAGTATATACATAGTGCTGTTTGGAATGTTTAAGTGTTCAAATCAACATTATTACTTTCCTCATCACCATAGATTACTTGTTTTTACTTTTTACCCAAAGAAACAATTAATCCACTTAATTTACCCCATTTTAAAAGACAACCTCATTTAGTGAGCAACTCAAACTTGGAACCTCGTAATCATTGAAAGAAAGTAGTCACTATTAGATTATTCCCTCGACTTTTTGCATAATCAAATAAGATCATTTAGAGGCTGCTAACTCAGCTTATTTGCAGTGGTTTGCATGTACTGAAAAGGGACCATTCGGGCACAAGAAGTATAATTCGTGAGGTAGAGATAATACTGTATTTAGTTCTCATATACGTAAGAGACTAATAAATTGTGGGTTGTTATATCAATACTTCCCTAATTATATTTTTCAAATGGATCTTAGGACATGAATTCAATTGTAGAGATTTTCGTCAAATATATTATTTATCAAGATAAAAGCATCGAATTATGTTTTTTATGTTATCGTAGAAAAACTGACTAAATTCAACGTATTTAATTCATAAGACTTGCACTTTTATGGGAGCCTAGAGAAGGTCATAATATACGTAGCTTTCCTTTTGTAAATTTATAAAAAGACTGATTTCGTGATTTAAACCTGTGATCTTATGATCACAAAGGAACAACTTTATCGGTTACTCCAACCTTAAGTTAACTAATAATCTTATAATTATAATTCCATAAAGGTATAATTATGATCATAATACTGTTGCCTCCACAGCTACAATGTCAACATCTATCACCTTCACAACAGAGACAATCAAACTCCTCTTGCAAGTAAATGTTCTCGTTTTGAGAAAGTGGTTTTGGATAAGCGCCGTTGTATTTCTTCTACTTTTTCTTCTGGATTCATTTGACTGCACATGCATCCTTTCAACTCCATGCATCCTCAATAATGTCCTATACATTTAACAACAAGAATGATTAATCATAATGCATGTTTCAATCCTTTTCTTTGGCTGTCAATTTGTTCCTTTTGATACTATGGATTGGCTGCTACAAAAAAAACTTTGGCCCTTTTCCGACATAAAACAATAGTAGAGTTTGATTTTGATACTTATTAGACTAAGGTAAGTAAATATGCTGTCTTCTAATTTAACAATTCCGGCTGTATGTACGGCCTTGTTTTTCATTTTATCTTCACCGCGCAGACCAATCTCCGAGGTGTGTACGGACATCGGAGATGCGCTGCGACATCTGTTTTTTGCCTGCTACTTTTGACTGTTGTTTCTTCTCATCCGCTTTCTACAAAAGGGGGCTGACGGTACAGCCACGTGGACGGCTAGAAATGAAGGCATAGCTAGGTGCCGTTCCAAATGCATGATGACAAATTTCTTTATGTCAAATCACTAAAGAGGTGATTGTCTAGTAAAATGTTGAATGAATAATGGGGTAAACTGGGAACTGTGTTATCATCATCAGCATGATTTCTGCATGTATTTGCATGGGCGCCTACAGTGAGCGAGTCATGATCATCATCGCACCTCTGGAAATTTTGTATGTCACCATCTCCTTCAGACTCACATGCGAATCAATTGCTACATTGCCACATTTGGGGAATGAAGCTAATCACTGTTTGTGACTGTTTCCAGCTACTAGATGTGAATTTGTATAACACACAATACGCTTACACTTTGGATTTATACACGTATGTATCTGATTGAATACAATTCCATCAGAGGAATCAATTTAAATGATCTTAAAATCTACTAAATATTTTCACTTAGAAGAGAGATATCTTGAAGCTTTTGATAAGGCAGTAACAGACAACAACATGAAAAGAAAATGGCATGAAATGACCTTGTCAGAAAGTGATATTGTAGGAGACATCTTTTAAGTCGTTTCGTATGATGAGCATCTATTTTTTAAAAATTAAAGTTAAATTAATAAAAGTTCTTACGATTACATCCGGCACTAAGTTGGAACAAGAGATTTTTTTTTAATTTGAATAGACTAAATTGTACAAATGAGTTTAATTTGATATAGTTTTTCTATATGTTAGGATAAAAGAACTAAACCTCTTTTGTAGCTTAAGAAATTTCACAAAATTTTCTTGATATTTAAAATTTTTGAAAAATTTTCTTTCAGTTTTTAATTTTCTGAAAATGTATTGTTTTAGACTACAGATAAAAAATAATGGCAAACATATATATTATGAACATAATGTGAATTAATTAAATGTTATTTATATGACAATTTAACTTGCCTCTTACACTCAAAATAAAATAAATAAATCTGACAAACTAATAATTTGTTAAAATTCTCTTAATTATTAATTTAAATACAATTTAGTTCATTCAAGTTGGACTTAAAAACTGAGTTAAATTATCATATTAGTGACTTTCGATTAGTCTCCATATTTGATACGCATGCTATGTCTATTTTTTGTTACTTTTTAATTGAAGATTAAAAGAAAAGTTTTTCTAAAAAATAGAAAAATTAGGATTTTTTTGCAAATTAAAAAAAAAGAATTTATCCAAAATTTCTTAAAACTACAGAAGAAGTTTATGTTCTTTACCCTATATTTTATGATACTCAAATCAAGAACTAAATTGAAGCTTTGGAATAGTTATGAATTAAACCTAACTAAAAGGAGTCATTAAATTTTATTTACTTTAATTTTATATTTTATAATTTAATTTTAAATATTTTATAAGATTAAGTTCAATTTTTAAATTAAATATTGATATTTTCCTACTTAAATTTGAATATGTTATTTTCATTAAAGATACGGATGAATAAGGATTTTTATATCACTTATCATCGTACTGCACTTTGAATTTGTACTTTTATAAGATTTTAAAATTTTGAAAGAATGATATACTTGTGAAATAGAAAAGACAATTCCTTAAATGCAGCAGCATAAGTTGAGACTGCTTCAATCGAGATCCATCCAAAAAAGGACGATTCTTGATGTAGATATGGATCGTGAATTGATTTGATAAAGACATCAAAGTTTAAATATGAGATATCATGACATCCCACATGGAGGTTTCTGTCAAAATTTATATTCAAAAGAAAATAATAAGTAAAAATTAAGGTATACAAGCCTATATAAAATTATCAATTAATTTTTAACTATTATTTTAAAAATACGATTCTTTTAAATTCAAAATATGTTTTTTTAAAAGGAAAAATGGAGTTATCATTGAACCAGTTTGAACTTAATTATACAGCAATTGTTAATGCCAATGTTATATTAGGAAAGGTTGATAAATGACCTTTAATTTGCCCAGTCTATTTACATATTTGAGGAGTTAAAGATGATATCATAATTGAGGTGATGAAGGCGTAATACATTCACTAATAACATACATGTTTTCATATTTGTAGAAGACAAATATGTTGATGAAACATAAAGTAATGGTTTCTTAACACGTTAGTGTGATTACAGATTTACTCGAGAGGGTGGTGGAAGGATAATGAACATGGAGTTGATAAAGTATTACATGATCATTTTGTTCTCCAACTCTTTCCTGTCTCTATGTTGCATTATGTAGGAAAATCTGATACTATTCTTACCAACCAAGTGACGTTTTCTAACCGGTAACAGGAGCTTCGAGCATACAGACAATGCATTCATAATTATTATGCCATAGAAAACGAAACGAGCTTCTACTCTATTAATGTCAAAGGCACCGGGAGAAGAAGTTGATTGGTTTGTGATTCGATGTGCTTTTTTCCTGTTAAAATACTAAAGTAATCGCTGCATCCATACTAATATTATTATAAGTCCAGATCTTCTGTCTAATTTTGTGGTATCTTATTATATTCAGTAAATCTCAGCCATTTATTTATATGAGCCCTATGTAGATTCCACATAAATAAATGTAGAGTCCGCATAAATAAATGGCTAAGATTTACTGGACACAATAAGACACAATAAGATACTATAAAACTAGACAGAGGATATAGTTTCTATTATTATAAAGCCATATAGGGATCTGATGTAGGGTAGGCTAGAGTAGGGTAGCTAAGAATTACGGGTATACAGTCCTGACATATTTGATCAAAGCTTTTAGACGACAATGATTTTTGTATTGTTTGTTAGGATAATTCTGGAAAAGGAAATGGTCACCTTTCGTAATTGATGTTCTTTTTGAATTGGCCTATCAAGGTCTGGTTCAATTAATGGAACTCTCTTTATTTCAAACGTGTAAAAGTTCCTTCACTTTATTTGTTTTTATTTTATTTTATTTTTTTACCTCTTCTTTAAACGAGGTTTACATACTTCTCAAGCACATGTGTGTCTTTACATGATGTGAGAGAGAGATTGAGGGAATATATTAGAGATTATGAGACCCCACTAACAAGGACTTTTTTCTTCACATGATGAAAGTATCAAAAGTAATCACCCCTTGTCACTCATTAAAACATTTGATCACACATAGATGTGTTAAGTGATTTGTAATGATAGCCTGTAACAAGGGTTTAAAGTGTGATATATTCCTAGGAGGCAGGGAATTTAAGAGAGATTCGTTGAATACAATTGATAAATTTTGAGCAGCCTACTTCTTGTCTTGAGTTGGTGTGGAAAAATGGTGACACCAGGTGGGATATTGAACAACTATCATTCTTAGTGTTCCATCTACAATAGTTCCCTTTAGGAGTGCAAAATTGACAACTTAAAACCTTTGAATTGATCTTGGCATTGGATAGAAGAAGATGGATTTATAAAGAATAGGTGATTGTGGACCCAAAAGGCGATTAATGATACTAGATATTACGTTTGGATACTTGGGATACGTGGTGCTCACATTGACTTTGAATAGCATCAAATATTAGCAGCAGGCCATTTTGCTAGGAAGTCGAATGACTTTTTTATCTCCATTCTTAAAATATTCATGATTCACTCAGAGTAGTTTATCAGACTCCAACATACATTCTCTTTACTATCCTTGTATGTGTTAGGATCTTGTGTCATATTCATAGTAAAGTAAATATGTTCCAACTAAAAGTTACAAGCAACTAAACTAAATGTTCCATCTCATTTTCATATCAGTACTAAGTTGATTGTGTTTGGATTTAGCAAGCATAATCTCCATTATCCGGTTGAGGTTGGCTTTAGCTAGGTAGTGCGTTTCAGTGTCTTTCTGTTTATAAAGTATTGAATTCCTCCCTTTTCAAATGGTATGAATTGTGGTGGTAAAAGGTGTTTTCATGATCCCTGCGTCTTGCTTCAATTGCTTGGTTTTAGCTAAGATCCAATTCAACACCCCACTCCACTTATAATTCTAGCAATACTCCCTTAGCTTGTACATTACTCAACTCTAAATTGTTTTAGAATATCTGAACTGAAAAAAAAAAGCTCCATATACTCCATATTCACTTTACAAAGTGCACAGATAGGATCAAAGTCTCCAAACAACCTATTTTTTGTTCTAATTATGTTTTTAGTAACAAGCCACATAATTATATAAGCCTCGGGGTTTAAAGAGTGATTCTAGGGTATTTCCTACCAAACAACTTCTCTCAAACTAACTCTGAAAACAGAATAACAACATTTGTTTGTAAATACCCCATTGGTACTAAGATTCAACAAAATGCAATTTTTGTTGATGCTAAGTTTTAATCTAATTAAAACCCTTAGAATATTAAAAGCACATAGGTCGAGAATTGTAGTACATAAGATGTCAATTTCCCGAGGAGTTATGAACTAATCTAATCCTAAGTTATCTAAGGCTTACGGATTTAATAAAATAAAAATTAAATAGAAAAAAAGTAAACATAAGAATATGATTGACAAAAAATTAATTCATAAATTAACACGAAAAAGAATTCAACTTAAGCAACACCAAATTGAAAATGGGAAAACAAACAAGAGAATTTACCAAATTATGAGAGATGGGATTTTTCCTATCATCAATGCTAACCTAACAATTTTTGTGTTGTTGAGGTGTCAGTTCTAGACTATTGAAGGGAGGATTACTCTCTTTCAAGTTATATCCACAAACCCTAATTAATAAACCCTAATTAAGTTTAATAATGAACATGTAATCTCTCAATTACGAACAACAACCCTCACCCTAATTAGTTCTTAAGCTTTCTAATAAAAAATCAGGTCTCACACGGGATCTCTCACTGTACAATTACCGATTTGATTAATTGCGTGATCTATTAGATTATTTAATTCTCATTAAACAACCTAATCATTTCATATTCAGTTCACTCTTTCGATTTATTAGCGAAACGTGAAGCTATAGCAATCAATCACAACACCTAATTGTAATAACAAAAAAATGACTAGAATAAGATCGAATCAAGTCAAAATCTCTAAAGAAAGTTAGAAATTCATCATTAACTCCATCCATATTCATATCCATCTTACACATTCAGTAAATAAGCAATAAGATGAACAAAATTGTCACTTGGAAAGGGACTGGGATGACTCGAAAAGGCAGTAGCATCGAAAGCCCTCTCCTCCTTTTATTCTCCTCCCTTTTCTTTCTTCTTCTTCTCTCCTCTTGAAGCTTTTACCAAAGTCGCAGAATGGAGAGCTCCATTTAGAGTTCTTTTCTTTTCTTTATATACTCTTTTATATTATGGGCAACCCTAGGATTCTATCGGGTCCGAAAAGTTTGAAAAATCACATGAAAACTTGAATCTGGAAGGCCATCCATGTTTATTGCCGTGCAGGCCACAATCGTGGCACTTGATTTTGCCTTCTGCTATGATTGTGGCAGACTGACCATGATCATGACAGCTCCATCTTTCTTCTGTCATGATCGTCGCATATTGGCCACTATTGTGGCCATGGGTTTTACCTTGGGCTTCCTTAGATTCTCCTATGTTTTTCGATATTTTTCTTGAAGTACTAACAAACACATCAAGACGCCTTAAACACATAAAATTGAAGCTTAATCGTGTGCTCTAGCTCACAAAACACACAAAACACAAATATTTAACTAAATAATAAAATCCTAACCTAAACCTGCACTAAACATTCAATTTAATAACTAAACACATATAAAATTACCCACTAAAATATTATGCAATCTACCACCATTAACATCCCCACACTTAAACTTTTGCTTGTTCTCAAGAAAAAACAAAACAATGAACAAAAACAACAATACACAACATACACACTTATGCAATAATGGGATAATAACATTAAACTTTATGAAACAAATTTAACTATAAATACCATCTCTCAAATTGTTCTAACTTATTAACTTGTGAAATCTGTGTTTCTAACTTATTAACTTGTGAAATCTGTGTCTAAGTACTTTGTACTAAATATACATACTAATCAAGGCTTAACATCACATTCATCCACTCCTATCACTCACACATATACATTGATAATTATTTAGTCAATAAAAAATGTAACTATAAGTGACTTTTCATAAGAAATAAGTTGTTCACAAGATCAATAGGATTTATTAAGCAATACGCTATTTCTTTTAATTTTAATTAACATGAACCTAACCTTTTGATACAAAGGCAAAAATTTGTAGAATTTATAATAATCTAACCCATTCTAAATCATTTAGACTTATTATAGAATTTAAAACAAATCTAACTACTAGTCAGGATCAATTATGAGTGTCTTGCTTCCACCCATGTTGCCCAATTTTAGCTTTGTAGCCTGTAAATAAGCTGCAAATTGCAAGATAATCAAAAGGACAATATTGATAAAATTAAGAAAACCAATTAAGTTTAGTAATGTTCTTTTTAACTAACAAACTGTCAATAAAATAGGAATAACAAAACTCCTTGAATCTTCTATTGAATCCAACAGTTTGTTTTGTAAGAGGGCGATCTATTTTTATTCTTCCTTAGTCACCCTTGTCTCCTCTTCTTCTTTCACTCCATGAATAGAGACTTCCTTATATCCTGCAAGCTCTATGTCCATTGTCATCCGGTCTTCTTCTTCTTGCTCCTTTAAAGTTTAGAACACATCAATTTTCCTAAATAAGTCACCTTCCTTTTCTTTTGGTCTTCTACAAGCTAGGATTTAGCTTGTTTTTCGATGTTGCTTCTAGCTCTTTCCCACTCCTAAGTTTGATAACCTTACATTGCTCTCTTGGATGTACTTCAATATTGCCCAGATAGTTTTCCACACTTCTCTTACAAAATTCATGGAAAAGTTGTCTCATTTGAAGCTCTAGGTTGTGAATAGAAGAGGCATGGTCTTTCGTTATTTGCTTAAACTTCTCTTCCAATCTCTTCTGCATATTCATGAGCTTATCCATAATCTTGTACAATTTTGAATCTCATGAACTAGACTCATCTTGCTGAAATCATATTAGATCTTGATATCCAGTGTGAGTTCTTACATTGTTAGACCAACAGAAATTTGGGTAATTCTACCAACCCGGATTGTACATGTTTAAATAAGGATGATGACTTCCCCAACTAAATTGTGCCTCATTGAAATCCCAAGGGTCCTTTGCTCCCTATAATGTGTTTCCTCCATCATCTTTCTTTCTATCCCTTCTTAACATTTAACTTTTATAGGTTCCTCATTGTTACTTTATGATTTCCAAATTGATATGTCTTCTACTTTGTGCCCAAACTTCTTTCTCTTCTTTCTTTCTCTTTTTTAATTTCTTGTGATTGGGTACCAAAATCACAAGAGATGATGAAAATTCTTTAGACTAAAAGAATTAAACTAATCCTACTAACTCCTTGCTAACTGCATAAAAAACTTATTAAGTGCTAAGTTTTAATCTAATTAAAACCCTCAGAATACTGCAAATGCATAGGTCGTGAATTGTAGTATGTGAGGTGTCAATCCCACGAGGAATTGTGAACTAATCTAATCCTATGTTAGCTAAGGCTTTAGGAATTAATAAAATAAAAATTAAACAGAAAAAAGTAAGCACAAGAATATGATTGATGAAAAATTAATTCATAAATTAATAAAATAAAGAATTCAACTTGAGCACTACCAAATTAACAATGGAAAAACACACTAGAAAATTTACCAAATTATGAGAGATGGTATTTTTCCTATCATCAATGCTAACCTAACCATTTATATGCTATTGAGGTGTCAATTCTAGGCTATCGAAGGGAAGATTATTCTTTCTCAAGTTATAATCACAAACCCTAATTACTAAACCCTAATTAAGTTTAATCCCTAACATGTAATCTCTCAATTACAAATAGCCCTAACCCTAATTAGTTCTTAAGCTTTCTATTAAACAATCGAGTCTCACACGAGATCTCTCTTTGTATAATTACCAATTTGATTAATTACGTGATCTATTAGATTATTTAGCTCTTATTAGATTATTTAACTCTCATTAAACAACATAATCATTTTGTATTCATTTTACTATCCCAATTTATTATTGAAACATGAAGCTATAACAATCAATCACAACACCCAATTGAGATAACACAAAAATGATTAGATTAACATCAAATCAAGTCAAAATCCCTAAAGAAAGTTAGAACATCATCATTGAATCCATATCTATAAACATATTCATATCTATCTTACACATTCAGTGACGAAATAATAAGATGAGCAAAATTGCCACCTGGAAAGGGACCAGGATGACTCAAGAAGGCAGCAGTGTCGGAAGCCCTCTCCTCTTCTTCTTCTTCTTCTCCTTTATCTCTCTTCTTCTTCTCTTCTCTTATAGCTTTTCCCAAAGTGGTAGAATGGAGAGCTCCATTTAAGGTTCTTTACTTTTCTTTATATACTATTTTCTATTCTGGCCAACCCTAAGGTTTTTGGTGTTCGAAAAGTATGGAGAAAACTTGAATTTGGAGGGTTATCCTCGTCGGTTATCGCGTAGGTCACGATCGTGGCACTTGATTTCACCTTTTGTTACAATCGTGGTAGACTGGGCATGATCGTGGTAGCTCCATCTTGCTTATATCATGATCATGGCACATTGGCCATGATTGTGCTCATTCGTTTTGCCTCGCTTCCTCTGATTCTCCTCCTTTTTTAATATTTTTCCTAAAACACTTACAAACACATCAAGGCACCTTAAACACATAAAATTAAAGTTCAATTGTGTGCTCTAACCCATAAAACACATAAAACAAAAATATTTAACTAAATAACAAAAGGAAACTTTAGAGCTTTGCTTAAATATACTCGTTAAATGTATAATCTCACTTCTTGCAATAAGGGGACTATATTCAATCCAATTGTCAAACCCGAGCCAGATGCTTTATCTAAAAATATATATGACTCATTAAGCTCAAAAGATGTTTGAAATTCCAATAGAGATCCATATTAGCTTGTAATTGCTAGAAGTTCTGATTTTTCAAATAGTATTGATCTGTCTATTTTATCCAAAGAGCACCTTTATCAAAAAAAAATCTCCAAATTACTTCACTCATCAACACATCTTGCATGAGGGATATTGGAATTATCCTTAATCTATATTGTTACTTGGGGATAACAATTTTATCCCACTTCACTTTGGCACCTTTAGCATTTTTAGCTTTACCCAACTAGAGGAATGCCTTGATAATTATATAGATCTCTTTGATAACCCTTTCAAGTAATAAAAAATGAGTAGTCCACTTAAAATGTAGGCCAGTAAGTACTAAATTAATAAGAACATTCCTTGTTACAAAGGATAAGAAATTATTTTGCTAAGCATTAATTCTGGAATGGTGATGTGAGCTTGATTGTATACTCATTTACTCTATGAAACTTAGTGATTAATGCTTTGAAATGCTTAAGAAATTCATTTTAGTTCATGTTTTGATTTAGGTACAATTTGGAAGCACAAGAGCTAAAATGAGTTAAAAGCACATTCCTTGAGCCATCCTATTGATGTTCAAACTCATTTGTCTTTATGGAATAAGAAGAAGACATATTTGGGTAAAGATGGGATAAGAAAATGCAAGAAAATGAAGTTTTCAAGATGAGCTGGAAGATGCATGGTCATGCATCCACTTGTACAGAAGATGAGCTGGAAGATGCATGGTCATGCATCCACTTGTACAATAATGCACTATTTCTAATCTAGAAACCTAATTTCTTTTATGAAGGGACATTTACGAGAATAAGAGAGAAACAAATCATTTTTGGAACACAAAGGGAGGCAATGTAACGTCCCACTCCAGCAAGGCCTGAACCTAACATCGATGGTGATATCCGAGTCCGTGCCCCACGAGGGTGGCGTGCCAATGCACTCAATCATTCAAAAGTCAGTATAATTTTTTTTCTTTCTCTTGAAATCACAAACACACACTATGCGGAAGCCAATCATCACATACAATCAATAATAATTTCAATGGCTACTTGGGCCCTTTCACAAATACAAAGCACTAAGTCATTTTGACTTTACAGATGACATAATTAATTGTACAAAAGTTCATAATACACAATTTTATGCAGAAATCAGAAAAGACTAATGCAGACGCTAACTGATCCCGACCTCTATCATTTACTTGTATGCTATAGCTATACTCCCGTTGGTCTAACGGGGTATTCTTCTAATCCTGAAAAATAGTTGCAAATTTTGGGTGAGTTTTGCAAACTCAATGAGTGACCAGCATCGATGGCTCACCCAGTCATATAACACATTATTTCACAGTCATATAACACATTATTTCACATTCACATAAATTGACGTTTCACATTCACTAGATGTCGATCTTATAATGTTATATTCATGAGACTCACATTCGTTCTTATTGTTGTGACTAAGTACCTGTCACTCTCATATACAGAATACTGGCCCGTAGGCTCAGTCAGAACAGAATACTGGACCATAGGGCTCAGTCAAAACAGATACTGGCCAGTAGGCTCAGTCACATCATATAATCATGAAACATAGCTCTACGTGGAAGCGCTTCATACAAACGACTCAAGTCACAACGTCTTTATATTTCATGCATTCATTCCATGGAATGCCTGACACATATTGCATGCTCTTATCTGATCACAGACACTTATCATCGGACCGTGGTCCAGCGTTCAACCTTAAGTTGAGATTCACATCTTATTTGCATGCAATGTCACATTCAGAACACATGTAGCTCATTTCATTCAGATGCACATAACACTCCAATATCTCATACAAATATCACAATCATTGGACCTCCTGTCCGGGTCCCCCATAAACATAATACATTCATAAAATCATCCAGAAGGAATGTAATACAGAATTTCAGATAACAAACAATAAGGGGAGACGATCTAGGTCAACTCACAGTGTAACATCCCATCCCCAAATGAAGGGTGAGGACCCGAAATATTGTACAAGTGTGCTTAAGGAGAGACAAAGGAAATACATTGGTTTTGTTCATGCATCTTATTAGCATACATGCATTTACATAATGATTTCTAGCTCATAAAGTAGTACATAAATTCATTGACAATTGCCAGTTACAAAAGATAGGAAATGTGAATTTCTAAAATTTACGGGTATAAGTGCATGTTTATGTGAGGCTAAATGATTGAACATGTGTTGGATTGGTTTTGGATTTGGTTTTGATGTTT
>JANZLF010000007.1:4734081-4750622 GCA_026546835.1 Erythroxylum foetidum | reverse complement strand
AGCCTTATATCCTATAACAAGATGATTCCAACAATTCAAAATAATTTCCATAAACCCTTTACTGTGAGCTAGGCCATCCCTAGTAGTAGGAATAATGTTTTGTATGAGGAAAAAGCAGTGATCAGAGCAAGTGCAAAAGATTGTGTGATTTGGGATAACCAAGCATGATTAACCAAGGCTCGATCAAGCTTTTTCTGAATAAACAATTCATTTAGTTGTTTATTAGACTAAGTGTAAAATCTACCTATAAAGCTTAGAATAACTAAATTATCTCTAAGGAGCGGATCAGGTAAATCCCTACATATTCCCAGGTTACTTCTCCCTCCTTCTGCTTCATATGATGAAAGAGTGCAATTAAAATCACTTTTCAAAGCTATGGATTTGAATTACTAACATAAATAAAAAGGAGATCTTCCTAAAGTTTATACCTCTAAGAGGAGAAATTTGTAGCATAAATTATAGTTAGTTCAAATCTTGTATGCACACTAATCATCTAGCATTTTAAATGCATAAGTTGATCACTTTCAAAACCTACTTGAACTTCAATCAATTTTGAAATGTTACAACATATAATCTTGCCATTATAATGTAATAAGTGTTTGGATAAAAACTTCCATTTTACACCCTAAAAAGCTGAGGTCATATCGTAAGTTAGTGGAATTTATTTTTGTTTCAAGATCATCAAGCAAAGTTTTTTGTCAACTATGACCTATTTAACAAAATATCTTTTAAGAGGGTCATTCATCCTTATAACATTTTACACCATGATTGTCATTAGGGGTAAGGTCCCCTATTATCTTATTTTTCCATTTTTCCTTATTGCTCTTCTTCTTATCCTAGTCACTGATTATTTAGAAATTTCCTTGAGAAAAAGGTTTTCAACTGGTTCAGGAGGAATTTCCTCATCTAATTCAGGTTCCTTCTATGGCTTTTCAATTAGAGTATGTCAAACTATAACATTAATAAAAAAAATTTATGATTCAATTCCAATAACTTCAACATTATTAGCATTAACAATAATGTTTTATGCATCCCTATGTGAAGTAATTTTAGAATTATATAAACACCGTAGCTTATCATGCTCACTTGTCTTGAAAACCTTACCTATAGGATTCCACTTCTTGGATTATTAGGCTTTCAAGGGGAAGTAATTGGAATTTCACAGCACACCATATCCCCATCCTCTCCTAGCTTGAGGATTGGAATACTTTTAAGAAGTTTAGCTTCTATTTTAACTTCAGCATAGATTTTAGCATAATATATTCACTTCATATTATCAACTTAGTATTTTAGGTCTCTCAATTTTCCAATTAAGTTGTCCAAATATCTCAAGCCGTCAAGAGTCTAGAACTTTAATGACATATTATGGAAATTAATCCAGATTAGAAAAGATTTAATATTACCTCTATCACATTTGGTTTATGTTTTCCATCTTTGTGCCAATATGGGTTGACCACTTATATGTCATGGACCTTGCTCCATAATTTCATTCAGACCTATATCAAGATTGAACTTGGATAGAAAGGAACATTCTTCTCCCCCCAGGGAAAGTTGGTCTTTGGTTCCAAAAGAACTCAATCAAGGCTGAAGACCAAGCATTTGCTCCAAATTTTAGCAATGCAATAAGGGGGTTAACACACCATTTTATGTAACATTGTGAAAGTGTTTAATTGACCTTTATGGTGTCAAATACTCAATTCGTTTCTCTAAGCTCCAACTGTTGAAGAAGCAACATTCTTAACTTTAGGAAGAGATTGCACCGAAGGAGACTTATTCTTGTCACTTTCAAAAGGTTGAGTTGAGGATTCACCTTTGTTAACTCCTAATGCTTCTTGAGAGAGCTCTGGAAAATCATCCCTAGTTAAAAAATTTGATGAAGCTAACACCCTTTCTCCATTTGAGCAGTGCAAGGCCTGAGTATGGCCTTCCATTGAGGAAAAGCCTCCAAGAGACTCCTTAATACCTTTGCCTTTAGACACCCTTCAAACACTAAAGTCTCATTGAAAACATTGTTCACATCACTATAGATTAATTAATTTAATCATATTAAGAATAATGTATTTAATAGTGTAATTTCATTATATAATAATTTTTGTTTTCTCTTTTATATTTAAAAAGGATAAAGTTTGATAAACTCATTCAAACATTCAATTTCTACAATTGCATTATAAGTTTGATCTCTTTCCTATGAGTTAGAGAAGAATTTTATTATTCATCCTTACATATATGCATGTATAATTGATTATACAAGATAAATTCCAACTTTATTTTTCCATTATTTTCTAACTTGGTATGATTCTTTTTAAAATATTCATGGCATTCATTGTTCAGTAATATCAATCAATCCACAATAACTTTGTTGTTCAATGTGGAACATTAGTTACAATCAAATTGACTACCATAAATATTACCTATTGCTATAAACTCATATCATACATCTTGTGATAATATACAAGGTTCTTTTGATAAGTGTTTTTTTCTACAAGATGAAACATATTAATAAAGATTCCACTTGTAAGAAGCTTAGTATTGAGGTTGAAACTAAATTTTGTTAAACTAGTTCTCAACTTTGAGCTAGTGCCGAGGTCAAACCATCTACCATGTTCCTTGCTATTGGAATTTCTCAAATTTAGTTTATAACATTGGAGTAGAAAGAGTGTTTTTCCAGTTAGACATCCCTAGTATCCTTGGCATTATTCTCTTTTCGTCCATTGAATCTTATAAGCCAATTCTATTTTTCCATTCCATTGATTAGCATAATAATGTGAATTATATATATTGAGACAGAACATTTTGGCATAGCAATAAGGAGTAATTATATCTGAAGTAAATGTGATCCAATGAACCATTGTTCTATTCATTGAGAAACCATATTGTTTAGGAGTTAGAGAGCTTACCATAATGGGTTGTTATTTTTCTGGAGTTAGATAGCCTATCATAATGGGTTGTTATTTTTTGGGAGTTAGAGAGCCTATATTTTGTCCAAAATCATTACCTTATTGCTATTCCAAGCATATAGGAGGCTTTAAGGAAATTGTTCTTATACCAGATTAGCTTAATCCCATAGTACTAGTCATGTGAGAAAATCTCCAAGCAAATATGGTTTGTGAAATTTTTTAAGCTGTGTCTTATCTAATGAAATGAATTTCCTATTCTTCGTTTTGAATTAGAATTAAGCATACTTCTTATGATTATAGTGAATCTGCTTCAGAAGTGAAGGATACTTCCTATGATTATAGCGAATCTCCTTCAGAAGTGATATAGTCAAAGCTAATCATTATTATCAATGATGATTTCTATTCTTAATGATGATTTCTATTCTTACATTATAAGGATAAATGGTCTTAAGTTACTGATTTTTTGAAGCTTATAGATGGGACCTATATCTACTAATTATTGAAAAAAAATTGGTGAACATTTTATTAACAACTTTGTTTTTAATGCTATTGTTTATCTAGTCTGTCATAACTAATATGTCTTTAATTTTCATGAGGTGTTGTGTATAAGATTTATCTTCCAAATGCTTTGATCCTTGAGGAAATATATGTTCATCTACTTTACTTATACTAACTTTTGTCAATTAATTTTTTTTAGCTTCTTGACTAGTAAAACTTTGTTGATTATTATAATTGATTTAACCCCTAATCTACGTTCTTCATTTTTTTATAAACATTCAACCATTTGACATTGAAACTTACAACTGTATCATATTTATCAATTTAAAGAAATTTCATTATCAATTTCTTAATGATTTTTTTATGCTTTATAAGGAAGAGGTGTAAATGTACATGTTATTAAGTATAGTTTGGATCAGTTTGAGTCTCCTACCATAGATCAAGCTCTTGCCATGCCAATTCCTAGTTTCTTAGGTTAGAAACTAGCTTATTTCAATCTCTTTGAGGATATTTTTATGCCTAGATACCGAAAATGCAATTGTTCTTACTTAAATATATAGTTATTTAGTCACACAATATTAAAGAACCTAAAGATATAAAGAAACAAAATTTTCTAGTATTAACTGTGAGATCTGAGTATCCTCTAAAATCATCTAAGGACTTATTTAGGACTAAAATAAACACATAGTTGGCAATAAAAAGTAGTATCTGGTAGTTCGTGAAAGAAAGGTTAAAAATCCCTTACTTATCACATTTATAACAAAACTTGAGAATCTTTGTATAGTTTACATTGGCTATAATGACTTGAGTTAAAGCTTCTATATACAAAGTGAATAAGCAAAGAGATAAGGGGTCACCTTATCTCAACCCTTTGGTCCTTTAAAGTACTTGATTTATTCCCCTTTGACTAACATGTTCATGGAGGGTGTAGAGATATATTTATTAATCCACCTTCTAAATTGTGAAGAAAATCCCAAAACTACAACATATATTAGATAAGCTTCCAACTAATTGAGTTAAAGGTTGTGTGAAAGTTAATGTTTAATAAATAACTTTGGAGATCTCTTTTGTTGTAGTACTTGGAATCCTTTAAGCATTGATAATATTATCTCTAATGCTCCTACTTTAGGTGAAAACATCCTGACTGGTTAACTATATTTTTTAGGATTAGTTCAAACCTTGAAGGTAGGATCATGTAGATGATTTTATAAAATATATTACCTCAAGATATTTGCCTATAGCCAATCAGATTTAAGAAATTAGAGATCTTGAGAGTTAAGCATATATTGGTTCTATTTATCTCTTGCAGAGTTATATTGTAGCTGAAGAATTCTAAAACATAATTTATAAGTGTGTCTTTTATGATGTTTCATCATTTCTAAAAACGTTTGCATTGAACTCATTATAGATGGGTGCTTTATTTGTACCAATGTTGAAGCACATATTCTTAATTTCCAAGTTAATTATAAGTGTAATAATTTTTAAGCTTTAATTAATAATGCGAAAATGAGGGAGTAAAGGTTTTAGTTACTATAATGAGACATCAAAATTATTGATATTGGCTAGAATATCTTTAAAGTAATTATAAGCAAGATCCTTCATTATTTTGGGATCTAAGGTTGACATTCCATTAGCATTTATAAGGTAAGAGATTTTATGGATGTTTCTTCTTGCCATAGAAGAACTATGGAAAAATATTTATTGTCTTATGCCTATATTTAATAAAATGATTCTTGTTTTTGTTATGGTGAGTGAGGAATCAAACTCTGGTTTTTGAGTGTAGTTAGTGAGGGTTTCTCTTTTCTCCATTTTGAGATCCTCATCATTGAGATTAACATATAATTGCTCTTAAATATAAGTAAGAAGTTTGAGAGCTTTAGTCTTAGAGACTTCCAAGTAAGAGAATTTTTCTTTTTTGATAGCCTTTAGCTCCTTCTAGATAGTTTTCTAATTGTGTCACACGTTTCAACGCTTAAAAGCCTTTAACTTGACTTTTAACTCCCCTCCTTATTGATTCTTTATAGTTTGGTATCTATAATAAGTAACTATCAAAGTTCAAATGGGAATTAAAGAGAGTAGTCAATACAAGCTCTATAGAGGTTTGGTAAAAACAAGTGGGCATATTAAAATAGGCCCAATTAAATTGGGTATCCATATAGGATTGGTGAGTTCTCTGTCCATATTTTTTCTCAAGAGCCATTCTCCCTATTTTTGTTTGTCTAGGTGAAGTAATTATCTATAAGTATGAGGAGTGAGAGTCTAAAATTAGAAATGCACTTTTAGAATTTATAGCTATATGGATTCATTCTATTCTTTTATGCCTAAACCTCTTATACTAATAAACTGCAATTAAATTAACGAATAATGAGTTAAGAATGTAGGATATAAGATTAGATACAATTTTTTATTTAATATTCCAAAATAGAAACACATTTAAATAATATTCATTGTGATCATATAGATGAAAGGTGTTATTTGAAAATGTAGAAATTGACTAAAAAAGTTGCACCAACAAAGCTTAATTTGGTTTGAATCAGGGGCTACTATGATCCAACCATTACAACATGCATTTCGATTACTCATTAAGTTTTGGCTTATATAAAAAAAATCATAGTCCATCTTATAATCTTTTACCTTTTATTTTACTCTCTTGAAAGCCAATAAAAAGAGGCTTCTTGTTAAAAAATAGTTGTAAAGAGCTTGTTAATTTTTGTAGTTGTTTAACACCTTTAAGTTATAGGTAATAATTGACATGACTGAGAGGTTTGTGAACTGTCTATTATCTTCTTCTTAGGTTTCCTACCTATATTTTTCCTAGTTTTAGACATTGAGTTCTCTCATTATCTAGGTTTCTATTATTATAGGAGTAGCTTTAACCCTTAGACTAAAAATTTTCTCTTGTCTTATTTTGATAAAATTATTTCCTTTGTTACATTGATGGCTCTAAAAATTTCCCTTAACAAATAGTATAAAGTACCTAAAATTCTAAATAGTGACATTACTCCAACAAGGTCGAATTGTCATAATTTGGATCTCCTTTTCATTAATAAAAGAGTTCCACTTAAAATAGGAAGAGCAATAACACTTTAGAGACGTGGTAAAAACTTTCCAATACAAGTAGGTTGAAAGAGATGCACAAATAATCAAATAAAAAATCAATTATCCTATTTTTAGTAAGAAAACAATGGCATTAATAAATACATTACAATGTATCAAGCTAAGTTTTGTTCAATTAGCAACACTTAAAAATCATATACTAAAGAAGATCTTGATTCATATATAAGCAATTGTATCTCCTAAGGCGATCTTCATGACTTTCTCCTAAAATAAGTATAATTGTACTTAATTCTCACCAACCCCTAATTTTCATATAGCAATTCAAATGTGCAATTGCAATCTTCAACTCTCTTGTACACAATAATTGTCTTTCTATAATATTACCCAGCCAATGGCCCCCACCTACATCTGTATATGAATTAGTATCTTATTTATGCATAATATTCTAAATACAAGTAAAAGTGTAGTAAAATAATAAAAGTTTCAAGCTTTACCATAAGATTAATAATCTTTTACCACCTAACTTCCAAGAAATGAATACTAAAAGTAATATATGTATAAAGAATCACCTTAATTAGAGGAAGCGTTCTACAATACAAAATTTAAAGAATAATTATTTATACATGCTATATCAATTTTTATACTCTCTGCACATATTAAAAAGATGAAATAATAAGTCTTTTAATTCAACTTTGGTTATAAAAAATTAAAATGAACATTTAAATTTAGGTCCAAATATAATTAATTATGTAAACTTTATATGAATTCTTTACTTTAATAATCATGAAATTCTAAAGAAATGTCGTACTAGATTATATAAAATCATCTTGATAACAAAATTAGAACAATAATTTCATATAGTCATCAAATTATTGTTTACTCCTAATTTGATATAGTCATCACACATCATCATTCTTTACTCCTAAATTGTATATGGTGTTTGTTAATCCTTAAAACAAGAGTTCAACCATACAACACATCATTTTTTATCACTTAATAGATGTTTAATCATATCACACCTAAAATTAATTATATATCTTAAGCTCAATATCATGGCATCTTAATTATAAGATCATAAAAATATTATCATAATTTTAAGGCAATCACCTAACATTATGCTTATATCAATATGAAATTTAAATAATGAAATTTATTGAAAAATAGTCTTATTTTGGTAACATATATAGCTATATGAACACAGACACACACACACACACACACATAACCGTAAGATAACTTACTAGATCAATGAGATCTTATTCTATGTTTTTAATGATAATAAAATAAATTGCTACTAATGTTTTTATCTTTCTTTTGGAAATTTAATGGAAAATGTATTAAATAATAAACTCATAAAAGGAGTTACAATAAGAGTTAAGAACTTGAAGTAAGTTCTTAAGAGTTTGAACTGATATTAAGTTATAACTAGCTTGATAGTTACAACTGAAGAATCATCTCATAGTATTTTCACATATGTTTTTAGAAATGTTAGGGTAAGACCTGACCAATGCAAATAAAGTGTCAAATGACAATTTCAAACTTTAGTTTGTCAAAAAATCAAATAATATATGAAAGAGTAGGTCTAATAGAATGAAAAAGTAATCAAATGAGATTTAAACCAATTTTGCAACCAAAAGAAGAACACTGAAAATAAGGAAAGGCTATGTGAACCAAAAGAGATATTCAAGAGAACTCAAGTAAAGAATCAAAATTTAAAAAGAATAAAGCATTTCAAGATGTATTAATTTAATATAAATTTGTTTTAACTCTTATCTTGGTACTTTTTGTCACACCCACATACCCCCTAAGAGGATATGCAAATGCGATGCAAATGCGACACAAAGCAGAACTAAAACATGCCAAACATTCCAAAACATTTCCAGAACTCAAGCAAACATACATTTCATTTCCTCAGAGGTTGTTTTTAAACAAAAAATATCATACATATTGTACTTATCAAAATACATGCCATAAATTCAAAAGCCAACCGATATTAATGTTATTACAAACCATTTACATTGAAATACAATATGTCTTAACATTAAAGTACAACTCAAAAACAAATTGGACATTTCCAAAACAAAAAATATTTTTCTTAGCCACTGCGGTTGTCTTTGTCTCAGTCCTTAAACCTTCTTAGTAGAACCTACATCGAGGAAAAACTACCATGCTAAGCATATGGCTTAGTGGAGAATAACTAAATGATATATAAACTGGCGATTGTTTATAATGGTCATCTAGCATTCATATGTACAGAATCAGATCATATCACAAGCAATCTTTAATTGTTCATATTAAAAAGCAATCGAAACATTATGTGTATCAGAACAAAATATGATTCATCAATATATAACTTTCTTGCATCGAAACAAAACTCATAAATATCATAACAAAATGAACATGTATAAAAAATGATTATCAGAACAGGATATAAATCTTTCATATCAGAATATGACTTGTATTAGATCAGAATATGTTTTATATTAAATCAGAGCTTATCTTGTATCAAATCAGAACTTGTTTATAATAAAATTGAACATGTATCATAATACAAAACAAGTTAGTTTGCTAATCCTTTTTCATAAGTGGGTAACGAGACCAGAACAGAAGATACCATGATCGGTATCATAGAACAAAAGAGACTTATGTCTCAAAATCATAGGACACCATAGTATCAATAATTAGGGGAAACTTTAGTATCAAGTTACAGGAGCAGCTGTAGACCCTTCTAGACATGCCTATTTACCCACAATTAGGACTTGACAGTTTTTAAAACACAACAAGTCACATGTCAGAATTCTCATGTAAAAGATATATTGCTAAACATATGACTCTATTCCAGTTTACTCAACTTAAACACACTCATTCACATTTGATCAAACTCAACTTGCCTTATAAATATAAGCATTTGTAATGATGCACTAAAAGATACATTAAGTAATTACACTTTACATGTACTCACCTAAGTTCCCAATTCACAAATGTTCATAACTAACAATACAACACTTATATCATTTAAATCACATTTTTGTTCATAAGTATACTTCATTTATTTAATAAATTATAAGTTCCAAATTAGATACTTGTTATCAAATAACACCTTCCATAAGTTATTACCTCAGTTGAAAATCCAAAATGTATTTAACCTTTAACCAATTACTCTAATCTCAAACTAGGTTTATTACAAAACATAATCAACTTCAATTATACCAATGTAAAGTATATTATCCTAATATGGTTCAACAATTACATAAAACAAAGATTACCATGTTAAGGCTTTGCCCATGATCATGGGGTACATTCCTACTATGAACATAGCCTAACTATTTTCTTGCAAATTCAAGATTTAAACATCTCCTTTCAAATTTTAAAACACCAATATGAAAATCCCTAATTCATGCTTCAAGTATACCTCAATTACATGCCAACTCCTCATTAATTTCATATCCAATTTCAAATCAAAATCACTCATTTGGCAACTCACAAGCCATCGTCTCTCATGCAACAAAATCCATAGCAAAATCCATCAAACAAGCATCATGTTCTAGAATTTATTATATCATCAACTCCACATATATTCCATTCCAATTCAAGTAACATAGAATTAATATTACAACATGCCATCAAGTTTAGAATTCCCTTACCTAATTAACTTCAAGTTCCTTCTTCATAGAACCAAGTATTCCCGCCCTTCATGTAACCAACACACTTTCAAAATTAAGGTAGATGTAGAATGATTTTAACACCAAGATGATAACAATATAGAAGGTAGTATAAAGTAGCTTTATTGATGCAGTATCATGCAAGGATTCTTAAGCATTGATCCCAACATCAAGCGAAAACTCCAGAAGATGTGAGTGAGAGAGTTTCGATGAAGAGAGTTTCGATGAAGAGAGTTCAGGATGGTGAAGAATAAGCAAAACATAAATTACTCTAGCAGAAACTTGTCTCATCCAATGCTAGGTTTCATCAAATTGTAACAATATATGTTACTAGGCATGTTCTTCGTTTATCCCACATAGGAGCTGCCAATTGTCACCAATATATTAGACCATTTGTCTCTCACTTATTGCTGGCACTTGTCAATTTATTAACTATGTCATTTGTCAATGCCTTAACTATGCCAAATGTCATTCAATGTATAGGCCTAGTTATCCAATTTTCATGTATCAACTTATCTTGCCACTTGACATTTTCCTAGACCAAATGTACATTTTAATACCTCAATTCTCTAATGGTAACAATTAATTCAAAGTCACTAAGTATGATATATTAAACCAAAAATTTAAGACATAAACAATTCACTTTCAATTCAAATAAAAAATTTAACACCTATCACATTTATTTTCATGGACATGTATCATTCCAACTAGGGTGTAATTTGGAGCCTTATAATTTTAATGTTTAGGGGTTCAATATTGTTTAAATATGATTCACTTTGTACATAATACATAATTTTTTTTTCAAATTTAGGATAGTTTGAGTTTAAAGAAACCCTCTTTATTAAATAAGATTTGGAGAACTTTTGAAACAATCTTGACTTAAATCTTATCAAATGTTTTGGTTTACACTTTGAACAACTTAAGAGTATTTGAATTTTTTTTCTTTTAAAGGCTATTTATAAAAAGTGATGTACCATTACACTTTTGTTTTGACGTCATTTAGACCTTCAATTAACTCATATTCCAACTAAATGGTCATTAATTAATTTATACGTTAACTAAATGAGCGATAAATTCTAATTAATTTGTATGAATTTCTTTTTTGACATCAATTAACCCTTTATTTAGAATAAAGGCATCAATTAACACAATAAGTCCATTAATAAGTCATTATAATCACTAGTTTGAGTAAATAATGACTATTTGAGTATGTTTTGGGTATTAATAGATAATTGAGTTATGGAGAAGATTTTTAATTTTAGATAAAGTTTTTGGAAGCTGTTGAGAGAGTTCTATTGCATCCATATATATTTGATTATGATATGAGCCTTTACTATATTTAAGTGTTTGTGAAATCAGTTAGGTAATTGATTTTATATAGGGTTCCTATTTACATATGACAAAGAAGGTGTTGTATGAAGGATCGTCTTCACCTTTTAAAAAATACAATATTGAATTTTGAAATAGAGCTTTAGGAGTAGACACAAGTTATAAACTTTTTTCTCTAAATAATATAAAATAATATGTCTCTTATCTTGCTTTCTTTAATTTTATTGTCATTACTTTATAATTGTTATATGTGAAATTGAATTAATCATTTATTAACTTAGACAATTTATTCATTAAGTTTAAAAAAGCAATAAATTCTCAAACACACATATTTCATTCCTATTTTTGTGTATCATTTAGGGATCAATAAATTATATAAGAGCAGATGTTATTCATTGTATATTATTTTTTATAAATTTTGAATAAAAATCACAATTGCATCATTAGCACTATTCTTTATAAGGAATTTTATCTATTGGAAAATATAGAGGAAACATTTTCTCTTGGTCAAAGGGATTAATGTTTGGTATTATAAAAAATGGAACTTATGACCTAATAAAATCTTTTGTAATAAACGAAATTGAGCTAGGATATCAAAATATAGAAGTGAGTGGGAAAATAACAATAAAAGACACATCGTATTTAATAGTAAAGTTATATATATATATATAATAACTTTTTGAACTATTTATAAATGAATTCAGTAGGATTTACATGGGTAAGACAATCCAAGATATATTACATACATTTAAAGTTACATATAAGGGCACCATATAAGTGAAAAAGAGCAAAGTGAGCATGTTTTTACATCAATATAAAGTGTTCAATAAGGAATACAATTAATCCATTTTTGACGTCTATATGTACTTCATTCTTATTGTTGATTTTTTAAAGGTCTTAGTAAGACTATATAATACTTTAAGTAAACTTGCATTGTTGAGATAATTGCTAAGGTCTTTATTAAAGACATAAGAAGCAAAGGTTATACTCGTTTAATAAGCAGAATATCTAAACACCTTACCTTCAGAAGTAAGATATGGATGAATCAACTATATGAAAAGAAAGTGATGCCATGGGGTGTGCTCCTGAAAACCCCTAAAGATAAGAAAATTGATAAAGAGAAGAGCTTCACTAGTGAAAGTGATAAAAAGAAGTTTTTAAAGAAGCATATGGGTATAAATTAAAGAAAAATAAGAAGAAGAAGAAGAAGAATAAGAAGAAAGAACTTAATTTCACATAGGATAATAAAAGTAATTCAAAAGTTAAAGAATTCAGAAATATGGTAGAAAGTATTTGCTAATCTTAACCTACATCTACTTCATAAGCTCTATTTGAGAATTCACTATTTTCTTCCATAAATTGGTAAAGAGGAACCCTCTATATACTATCTTCTTTTTCATAAGTGAAGATAAATGTTAGACACCCCACCCTCGCAAGACCTGCATTCGATGTCCTAAGTGACATCTGAACGTGCATCTCACAAGGGTGGTGTACCCCCACCTGTCAGTCGCCATAATCAAACTCATTTCTACCATTTTAGAATAGATTTTGGGAAACTTCAAACCGAAAGTACAATTTGACTTCTTCTAGAAAAATTTTCCCCATTGTCTTATCTTTTTAATGACACCAAAATTGATCAATTTGTTTCAGAAATCTGAAAGTCATACTATAAACATTTTCGGACTGTTATTATAATGAAATAGTACACTATACTCAACTTCCATATCAAAATTGAAATTCTTAGAGATTGAATTAAAATTCTATTTCTTCAGATAATTTGTATTCAATGTCTCTAGTTTATTTAGAAACAAGAATCATCCGATTTAGAGGTTTACAGATCAAGATATCATCAAAATACCAAAGCACGTTCAATAAAATATCCAATTCATACTCTTTCAACCGATATCCTTAATTTGTTTCAATCAATCTTTTTAAAATCATAAATATTTAAAAGCTCATGGGTAATAGTTTTATATTTGGTAACAAGCAAAAACTATTTAAAAACTCACAATGACTCATGAAACACATATTCCCCAATTCTCAATTTATCAAACAATTTATAAGCAACCCAAATCATGCTTTCAATAAAATTGTCAACACATAAGCACACCAAAAATGATTTGGGAGGTCCATAAATAGAATGAACTAACACATTCCCATATAATCGTCCTATATACTTGTGAACATAACGAACTAACACAGTCCTACATAGTTGTGCTGCGTAGTTAAAAACTTGAGAGAGTCTATGAAGGAGCTCCATGTCACTAGCTCGTAGGCGAGAGCAGCCTTTAGTTGAAGTGCACTTAACATACAAAATGTACTAAACCAAACCCACATAACATGTATCTCATAACTTGTAAACTTGTTGCCCAAAATCTAACTTTTTTCGAAAAGTGATTTCATAAATATAATATCTTTTCAAAAATCATTTTCATAATCTTTTCATAAATCATCAACACAATATTCAGATGCCAAACACATAGAACTTTCTCAAAACATTCAAAGAGAAATAAATGCACATTTATAACATAATTGAAAACATTTAACTTTCTTGATTTGGAAGAAACATTAATGGCTTATTACTCAATTATAAAAATGTAACCCACCTTGAATTCCTTGCTTATAACTTGCTCAAAGATGTCCCTCCTCTTGCTCTTCTTGCCTTTCTTGACTCTCTTTATATACGTAAAAATCCCAAATTCAATAGGGTTCCAAAATTGAAAACCCATAAAACATATTCAAAAAAATTGATCCTAGAACAGCTGAGTTCATAAAAAAACATAGAATGAGCTTACCTTGAGTCTTCACCAAAACAAGATTCTTAGTTTAAATGAAAGCTCTTATCTCCCTCTTTCTTTTTCTCTTCTTAAAAAATCAAATTCACTCTTAAAAGCTAAGAAAAGGTGAAACCCTACTTACTCTTCCTTCGTTCCTCTCAAGAACCTCTCTTCTTTCTCTCCTTGTTTTTGTTATTTCTCTTCTTCTCTCCTATTTTCAATTTGCTCTTCTTTAGGAAGAATACAACACTTCTTTCTTCCCATTTTACCCTTAATGATTGAGAAATGTCCACCTTGCCCTTCCTTTAATGCCTTATGGTTTTTAAACTTAAGTGAACTACCAAAAATATCCTTTATTCATTCTTACCACTTTCAATTCATGAAATAAATTCTAATAACATAGACATAAAAAAATTAACTCCCAAAAATTTACCTATACAAACCTTATAATTATTTAAATCATGCTTAACTAAAGAAAAAAAATTTCAGGGCTAACATTTCTCCCCCTCTTAGAAGAATTTCGCCCTTAAAATCCTTACCTGAGTCATCGAAGAGGTGTGGATACTTTTTCTTCATTGCTTCCAAAGATTCCCACGTAGCCTCTTCTATAGAATGGTTTCTCCACAGAAATTTGATTAGTTAAACTGTCTTGTTCTTGAGGACCTTCTCCTTAGTGTCCAAGATCTCAACTGAAGTCTCCTCATAAGTTAGATCATCTCTCAATTGAACCTCAGTGGTCTGAATGATATGTGAGGGATCCGATCTATTCCTCCTTAACATGGAAACATGAAAAACATCATATATCTGAGACAATTCCGGTGGCAGTGCCAACCTATAGACTAGTGGTCCAATCCTCTCAATATTTTAATAAGGACCTATATATCTTGGGCTCAACTTGCCCTTTTTGTCAAACCTCATGACTCCCTTCCAAGGAGATGTCTTAAGGAAGACTTTCTCACCAACTTTATACTCCATTTCCTTTTGGTGTGCATCAGTATAGCTTTTCATTCCATCTTGAGCCGCTTTAAGCCTTTACTTAACTAGATTGACCTTATCAACCGTCATCTGGAGTAACTCTGTTCTGATTAATTGCCTTTCTCCTTCTTCATCCCAGCATATAAGAGTCCTACATCTTTGCCCATACAGTGCTTCATAAGGAGCCATTTGAATGCTCTAGTGGTACGAATTATTTTAAGCAAATTTAACTAATGGAAAATGCTCATCCCAAGCTCCTTTGAATTCCATTACACGTGCCCTCAGCATTCCCTCAAAGGTCCTAATGGTCCTCTCATATTGGCCATCTGTTTGAAGATGGAAAGCAGTGCTGAAATTCAACTTGGTCCCTAGAGCTTCTTGTACACTTTCCCAAAATCTCAAAATATATCGAGGATCTTTTTCAGAAACTGTAGAATTTTGAATCCTATACAGTCTCACTATCTTATCAATATACTTCTTTGCTAGCACATGCAAAGATTTAGTTTTTTTAATTGCTAAAAAATGGGCTAACTTTGTCAAACGATCAATAATAACCTATATGGCATCGTGCTCCTACTAGTCTTGGGCAAACCCATCAGAAAATCCATAGTTACCCTTTGCCACTTCCACTCAGGAATGGAAAATGACCTTAACTTGGCTGAAAGTGCCTGGTGTTTAGCCTTGACTTGTTGACACACTAGACACTTACTTGCATACTTTGCTACATCCCTCTTCATGCCTTTCCACTAGAAAGGCCCTCTCAAATCCCTATACGTCCTGGTGTTACCCAGGTGCATGGAATAAAGCACATTATGTTCCTCGTCAAGTATCTCATCTTTCACCTCCTTAAAATTTGGATTACATAGTCTTTTTTCTACAACTATGAGTCCATTATCCCTCAATATCACTTTAGAATTCTTGCCATTCTAAATTTCTTCTCGAAGTTTGCCCAATTCTGCATCCTATGCTTGTAACTCCCTAACCTTATCTTTGAGTATCGGTCTCACTTTGAAAGTAGTAATAATACACTCAGGTTCCTCCTGTTTCAAACTTATTCTAAGCTTAGACGTTTCTTCCAATAACAATAGATAATGTTGGACCCCGAACTTTTAGTGGAAATTAGAAATATGAAAATAAAAATTTGATAAGAGTTTTTGTATATGAATGGAGTTATAAATATTTTGTCTTAAGGAAATTGATGAGAAAAGAGTTGTTTGATTTGATAACTTTGGGTTTCAAATATATTTGTATGGGTTATGAAAGTTCAAGTGGATGAGTGGATTGAAATGGAAGTTGAAATCAAGAAATAGAAAGTGAAAGTGTAAAATTTTGAAGAAATTAGAAAG
>JANZLF010000007.1:4701549-4715786 GCA_026546835.1 Erythroxylum foetidum | reverse complement strand
CAAATTAACAGTACCGTCCTTGAATAAGTCGACTTACCCAATGTACAAGTCGACTTATCGGTACTAGACATGTGTAAGTCGCCTTGCATAAGCACACAAGTCGACTTACACTTACACTATTTCACTCTGGTCACTTCGGTCATAATTTCTTTATCTGATCATGCATAATAATGTGATGGAATGCATCAATTCACATAATATGTTATCAATAAATTTCATTTAATGTGCACAGTCATTTATCACAATCATCAGATATGAATCCGGCATTCAACATTTAATCGAGTACACATTTTTCATATTCACATTCAATCAAAAAGTACTTCTAATATAATCCCAAATATCAAACTCCTCGGACCAACTATTTTTAGAATTATCACAATCATATCAATAACAGTTAAATATCTAAAAGTTAATTGAAAACAATTCAATCATAGTGAGAAAACATCTAGGTTAACTTATAGTACGCTCCAAATAAGCTATTGCCCTAATGACCCGGCAATGTCTAGATACTGACGATCAATTTGTGCTTCTTCAATCATGTAATACACACATATAGTTCACACATTACTAAGTTGATCAATCATATGAATATTCAATCATGCACATATATATGTATCACGTTTAATGCATGCTCAATTGACCTTTCCGGGTATGTAACTATTTATAAATCTTGACCATTCAAACATCATTTTTTTATACTCCCATTTTGCAATCAGGTTTGTACCTTTAAGTTAGCTTAATTTAGTCCAAATTCATCAACCATACTGTTGGGACCCGATCCGGGAACCGGATCGCAACCGAAACAAAAGTGGAAAACGGGAGCGAAACAAAGTGGCGAAACGAAACAATCGAACCAAACGAAGGGATTTTGAAGCGAATCGAAATACAAAAGTACCGAAGCGAAGCGGAATCGATCGAATACGGAATCGAAAGAAGCAAATCGGAACATACTTTACACTTATCCTTGAAAATTTTCATGATCAAAAGCCTCTTATAACACACACATAAATGTTACTTTAAATCTGCAATTTCAGCAAACTATACCAATATATTCAGTAAACTTTTTCCAGCAACGTATATTCATACATTTACGCAATTCTCATTCATAAATACCCACGTTCTTCAATGCTCATTCATCCATAACTTATACATATTACTCATGTATTTTAGATCATGTTTGCATTAAAATAACTCATTTATTACTTTAACAAACCATAATTTCCAGATTTGAACTCAACCATATCAAAACAGCCCATTCTTTCGATTATAACATCAATTAACTACATAAACTTATCAAGCTCTTAATAAATTAATCAAGAAACAATCTAGACTCATTCCCAGCCTTAATCAAGTCCAAATATACTAATTTAGAGTAAAATTTCTCAGCTGATTCAACATGTACAAAAGGCTTAAATTAAAATTCCAGAATTTTCCATCAACATCACTAATGTGTGTAACTTTAATACCTTCAATACTTCACGAATTTTACAAGCTTAGAGAGATCAATAACACCTGAAAATTTCCAGATTTCATGTCCTTTAAGGTTACTTCATTTCAGGTTAATTTAACTTCCCTTTTGGTTACACTAAGGCTTACAAAATTCTGCTTACTTAAGTCATTAACAATCATTTTTTGTACAAACACACCTACAGCTCTAATTTTCCAGATTTGAAAACACCTTAATAACACCTATCATTAGCATGAATTCCCCGGCCATCGCCTGTGGGGTTAGATCTCGCAGTAGTGTGGGAACAGGTGGTTCATGCATGTTTGTTTCCGGGGGCAACAAGTTAGTGATCCTGGCTCAGGAAGTCCTTTCATCAATTATACTTTAAATCCCAACTTAAATCATCCATACAATAGCCCATGAACTATTGTTTTCGTACAAACAAAAACAGAGTAGAAAAACACCCATTCATTCTCTATTTTCCAGCACATCTTTAACATAAACATCATATACAATCTATCCCAATTCAATCATCATAATCTTTCTATTATAACATGCCATAAAGATCAATACTTTACTCTCTTGTTTATCTCAAGTTCCATCTCAATTCATCAAGTTAACCTAGCCCTCCATGCATGCAAGATCATCACAAATTCAAGATGAAAATTGGATGGTTTTCTCTAGGATAAAAGACAACAATAATCAGGTCCTTAGCTATGTTGTGAAGTGTAAAAGCATGTATTTGGTGTGTTAATTTACCATAGCCCAAGAAAACACAGGAATGGGAGATAGAAGCAAGTTTTGGTAGTGAGAGATGAAAAGAGAAGAAGAATGAACAAAGCTAAAACTACTCCTACAAAATCGTAACTCTTTAGATGCTAGATATCACCTTGTTACATTGACATATGTCTCTAAGCATGTAAGCCATTTAAGCCCCCTATAAGCTACCAAATTTCACCTAGATACTAGTCCATTTGTCACTCAATCATTGCTACCATTTGTTAACTAATTAACCATGCCAAATGTCACTTATTTATCTATACCATTTGTCACTTATTTCATAGGCTTAGTCATCCTAATTTTTCATGTGTCAATTTGTATTGTCACTTGGCATTTTTCCTAGTCTAAATATACATTTTAACTCATCACTTTTCTAATGGTAACAATTAATTCCAAATTTTCTACTTATAATCATTCAAACTAAAATTCAAGATATAACAATACGCAATTCACAACATGATCATTTTAAACCTTTCATACCCTGGAATATGTCAATTGAGTGCATATACTATCTTTGCAATGCATACGAAATCATAATTCATGTGTGTATGCTAATGATATGCATGTAAATGAAATGCATTTTATGAATGCTAAAATGATATGTTTCATATGCAATAATCTAAGGCTCTAAACCTTAGTATGGAAACAGGCAATTATAGGATCCTTAACGCATTCACCATTTTTTTCACTTTTTGATTGTTTAATTTAATTTGCTTTTGTTAGTTTAATTTCATTTTATTTTGTTATTAGAAAACCAACAAAACCTCCCAAATATCCTAAACATCAATTTGTTTCATTACAAAATCTTTACCACACTCTCTGTGGGATCGACTTAGACTTATCACTAGTTATAGTTTAAGTTTAGTTATTTTGTGTAGTGTTATGACATGTTACCAAAATCCCATAACCTTCATGGCATGTGATAAAAAAGACTAGTTAACTAAATCAAATGCCTTTCTAAAATTCAATTTTAAGGCACATATTTTCCCTATTCCATTTCTCATATAACATTTGAATATTTATTAGGTATCATAATATTGTCCCCAACATTTCTTCTTTGAATGAATGCACCTTGAAATTTAGAGATAACACAGCTTAAGACAAGTTGTATTCTAGTTACTGGCATCTTTGAATTGATTTTTTATATTGAACTACTACAAGATATATGCCTAAATTCTCTCATTTTATTTGGAGTAGGAGTTAGGGACAAGAGAAATATGGGTAAGATTGAATATTTTCAGCATAGTTCCTTTACCAAGTAGATTTTAAAAAGTGTATATTCAATCCACTAGGGCTTGGAAACTTATTTTGATTCATTCCTTTGATTTCCTAACTATGTCTTTGAGCTCAATTCTTTTCATGTGATAGTTAGATTGCTCTTTAGAGATAACATTCCTTAGGAAGTTTTGTAAGGTGTGACATTAATCATCATTTACAGTCCTTGTACCTAGCTGATTTATTAAGTATCCCTTGGCAATGTGTATAATCTCTTGTATATCCAATTGATTGGTTCCATATTTATCCTCAATATGGCTAATTCTATTTTTATTTCTCCTTGTAGAGATAGCTTTAAAATAAAAGTTGTTATACATATCCCCTTCATGTAGCCAATGGATTTTAGATTTTTTCTTCATAATTTAATGATGATCTTTCAATCCAAAGAGATAGCCCTATTTAGCTTCCTTTTCCATTTGCTTGTCTCAGGTTTTGAGGGTTCTATTTTAACTTCATTTTAGCCTTTAGTAGTGATTCTTTTACTAAGGTAATGTCTAACATGTTGGATTATGAATTCTTTATATGCAAGGCTTTAATACTTTTTTATTATTAAAAGCTTTCCATAACATTGTAATTGGTCATAACCTTTTACATTTATTTTTAAGCCTGCGTTAATTAGTTCCTAAAATCCATAACTTCTAAATGAATAGTAAGGAATTTAAAGGGAGTATTCTTATTTTTAGTAGTGAGATTAAAGACGTCTATAGGGCTATGGTTAGATAATAAGGGAGACCTAAAATTAGCTATAGAATCTTGAAACTAAAGCATCAATTTATGGTTGACAACTGCCCTTTCTAGTTTCCTCCTCAAAATTCGTTTTCCTTGTACGTTATTTGTCTAGCTGAGAAAATTACCTTGAAATCTCAAGTAAGTAACTTTTATATTCTGAATGCAATTTTAAAGTTTACATCCATTCAAAATTTAGAGATATAAATGAAACAAGATGGAAGGTGAAAGAGTTCATAGAAAGCATCTTAGTAACATAAAGTTAAACTCAAGAGATTAACTGTAGTCATCATATTAAGGACTATGAAAACATATAATGTGTGTTGCACTAATAAAAAAGAGAAAGTGCAAAAGTTAAACAAGCCTTAAGAAGGCAAAGTGAATAGAAACACATCAATACCAATTTCGTCTTCATCCAGCATTAGTCTTGAGTTCAAGTCTTAACCCACTGTCAAACCTTACGTGATCCTCATTCCATACCCTTAGATATTGAAAATAACTTCAAGAAATTCCTTGATATCTTCAAGAAGTTGTACATTAACATCTTCTTTGTTGAAGCATAAGACTAGATGTCATCATATGCAAATTTTTATATGAAATCATCTATAATGAAAACAAACCAAAGAAGTATGTTATGGGACTTTTAATTGAAGAGTATAGCTAAATTTTGCAAAAATAAGCTACTTTTAATGTTGAAGGATATATAGAGTTTTGTTATTTTATGTCACTTTAGTGCTTCCATTATTTATAATTTCTTATATGATTTAGAGGAAATAATTAATCTTATACCTATATCTCTTTTTAGGAAGCTTGTAATAGGGGAATTCAATCGTAAATCAATGTTGCTCTAACTAACTGATAGGTCTTTTAGGTACCCAATTGGAGAAGTAAAGACCTACTAACTAAAGTAGGAAACTAACTTTTCCTACATATTTCTTGGTAATAGGTATATTAAGCAAGACGTTAAGGTTTTCATTATCTTAGAGAGACCATTTTTGGCTACTAGATGGGTATTAATTGATGTGGATAAGGGTAGGTTGACATTGAGAGTGAGCATGGAGATAGAGGAGTTTAAGGCTTTGAAAAGGCTGCCCTTAATGATGAGCGTTACAAAATAGATGTTATTAATTCTATGCTGCATGATGAAATACCTAGATTATTTATAATGACCTTTTGAAAACATGTTCAACTCTAGGACTTAACAAAACATGAGCATTCAAACCTTGTGGATTGTGCTTATAGGATGGAGAGGGAAGGTAATAGACTCCGGTTTTCTCATATTTTGAAGACCTAGGAGAAGAAAAGCCTAAAACATTGCCATCCACATAAGAAGCACTTTTACTTAATTTGAAGTTGTGGCCTCCTCACTTATGTTACGTATATTTATAAGAAAATAATATTTATCAAGTAATTATTTCTTCTTTTCTAAGTTTTCTTCAGGAGGATAAGTTGTTTTGGATGCCACAAGAGTATAAGATGGTGATTATATGGAGAATATTAGATATTCATATGGTTAGTCCATCTTTTTATTCCCATAAAATCCTTATAGAAGGCACTCTAAGCCCAGTATAGAAAAAACAATGATGACTTAATTGAAATAAGAAAGAAGTTGTGCATGTTAAGATAATTAAACTCCTATATATATGAAACATCAACCCTATTTTTGATAGCTCTTTAGTGATTACTATGTTTGTTATACCAAATAAAGGAGGTATAATTGTAGTGAATAATGAGAAAGATGAGTCGATCTTCATTATGACTATGATTAGGTGAAGGATTTGAATTGGTTTTATGAAGTTTTGTTTTTCCATTTAAAAGGATCACTTCCTTTTATTATTTATCAACTCAGTCTTACTGATTGAAGTGCTAGTGGCTTATTTGTTTTCCTGAAAGATTGGAAAGATATGACTTTCATTGCTTCCTTAATGGATAATAGGGATAGACATATCCTTATTACATGATAAGAACAAAAGAAGATAACTTTGTATTTACTTATGGTACTTTCACTTATAAGAGGATGTCCTTTAGATTGTGCAGCACTCTAGCTACTTTCTAATAATGTATAATGGTTATTTTCTTTAATATGGTGAATAAATCATTCATGGATGAATTTTTTATTTTTGGCTCTTCTTTTGATGCTTGCTTGTGTAATTTGTAGTAGGTTTTGCAAAAATGTGAAGACACAAACTCAATGCTTAATTAAGAAAATGTCATTATATGGTACAAGAAGGAACAGGATTACAAACAATGAATTTTATGACAAGGGATTAAAGTGGATCATGGTACAATGGAAAATATAGAGAGATTACCACCTCTAATTTTAGTTTATACAATATGTAATTTTCTTAAACATGCTAAATTTTATCCCCATTTTATAAAATATTTCTATAAAAAAAACCACCTCTTTGTTAGTTATTGTAAAAATATACTCCTTTCAAGCTTATTAATTAATTTCTTATTGAATTTAATAGGTAGAAAAATGGCTAACTTCGAGTCCTATCATGGTTGCTTATAATTGGAACTTCCCTTTTAAGCTAATGTGTAATACTAATGATTATGCCATGGGGCTATTTTAGGTCAAAAATGGGATAGAAACATCATGTTATATATTATTCTAATAAAGTTATTAACGATTCCCAGATTAATTATGTTGTCACTACGAAAGAAATTCTAGTCGTAATTCTTATATTGATCATTCAATGTTGAAATATGTCTTATCTAAAAAAGGATGTTAAACTAAGACACAGTTGTTGGAATTTTCTTTTGTCGGAATTTAACTTGGAAATAAAATACAAGAAAGGTCAAAGAAATTAGTGGTAGATATGTCGAGATTGGAGAAAGGAGATAATGTAGATAAAGAACATATAGATGATTGATTTTCCAATGAAAGACTTTGGGCTATTTAACATAATGAAGTCTCATGGCTTTGTAAATTTCTTAAATTTCCTTGTCTCCAAAATTTTCCCTGCAAATGTTCATATCATCAAAGGAAAAAATCCATCTTAAAAATTAAATTTTACAATTAGAAAGATCCTTTTTTATTATGGTTTTTTAGTTATAGGGTTATAAGGAGATGTGTGTTTGAGGAGGTGATGAGACATATTTTATACTAATTCCACTCATCTCCCTATAGAGGACACCATGGTGATGACAAGATCATGGCTAAATTCTTAGAATGTAGCTTCTATTGGCCTACATTATTTAAGTATTATAAGTTATGACTACATATGACCTATGTCAGGGGACCTGAAATATCAAAAAAGGACATAAGATTTCATAGAACATGTTATTACGTTTAGAGATTTTCAATATATAGGGCAACTTTATTGGGCCATATCATTTATCCTCTATCAGTACTTACATCCTAACGGAAGTGGATTATATACCAAAGTGGGTTAAAGTGGTAGCTTTGCCTAGCAACACTGGTGTTAGCGTCACAAATTTAATGAAGAAGAACATCATCTCTCAATTTTATATACCTTATGCTATCACTAGTGAAAATGGTATCCACTTCTAGAATTACTTAAAGCCCTCTTGAAAAATAATAGGTGCATTTTCAAAACTTCCACTACTTATCATCCTCAAATAAGTAGCCAAGTCGAAGTGTCTAACCAAGAGCTTAAACAAATCTTAGACAAAATGGTTAATACTTCTAAAAAGGATCGGGGATTGAAACTTAATAGTGATTTTTAAGCTTATATGACAGGTTTCAAATCTCTAATAGGGATCTCTCCTTTTTATTAATTTTAACAAACTTTGTAGGCATTAAAGAAACTTAACCTTGAATTCAAGTTAGTTGAAATGAAGAGGTTTATTTAATTGAATGAGCTTAGTAAGTTTTGAAGAGAATCCTTGGAAAACGCTTAAATATATAAGAGTTAATCCAAGGCATTTCATGCTAAAAAAATCCCAAAAAGGGACTTCAAACTGGGATAAAAAGTTGTACTTTTTAATTCTCATTTTAAAGTATTTTTATATAAATTAAAAATTTTGATTGTTTAGACCTCTCTTGATAATGAAAGTATGACCCTATTGCACCATTGAATTTGAAGGAAAGGATGGGAAGCCATTTATGTTCAATGGATAGTGGTTAAAATGTTATTTTGAGAATGACAATATAGAGAAAATCCATACAATTTCCTTCAATGAGTAGCTCCACTTAATGACTATGTACAACTTAAAAACTCATAAAGAAACACTTGTTAGGAGGAAATCCAATGATTTAGCTATATTTATTTTAATTTTCTTGTTTCCAGTATCTATATTTTTTCTTTTTTTTGTGATGTTGATGTTTAATGCATATGTTTTACCATTAAAAATTTTAAAGTTATAGATGATGGCTATTCTTATCTTATTTTGGTTGATAATTGATGGAATTTTATAGATTATATAGCAAATATTACTCCAAATTATAGAGCATCCATATAAGCTAGAATAGAGATTAGATTTCATTGACCCAAAACAAATATTGATAGCATTAGATAAGGCTAAAGATTCTTTTATTATCAAGAGAGAACCATTTATCCTCATCTCCTTTACAATTTTAATCTATGTTTTCATTTTTCTTACAACTATGTGCATTGAGGGTAATGTATAACTTAAATGTGGGTGAAGGCATTAATTCTTATGCTTATCAATTTTGTTATAATTAGCTTAATATGGAATAATTTTAGGAAACATTATAGATTTAAAAAAAGATCGATCAAGATGATTAATTATAAATTTGGTTATTATTGTGAATTTATTTGTTTAGGCAAATAGTCATGACAATTAAATTAATTTAGTTTTCTTTATTAAAAATGGATATTTGATTTATTCTATGACACTTTTTACCTTATTAGCATTGAGAGTGTTATTGAATTCACCAAATATTATGCAAGGTCTAGGGAGTGAATTGAGCTCTATGGAATGAAAAGTTGGATGTGTAGATAAATGTAACATTAAGAAAACTATTAGTTCTAGGAATCCTTATATGAACATGGATTAGTAGATCTGAAAAGTGAGAATGAATAATTCAAAGTTCAGTATGATCGAAGGCCACTATTATCCTACCTTTAAAATGCAAATAGTGATTGGTCAATATAGTCCATCCTTTATCCAAAAAATGGGTTCTCTCCTTCAAGTGACTTTTTATTTTTTTGTCCAAAATGCATAACATAAAATACTTCATAAAAGCAAAATTATCTTTGATAAATTTTTGTTTTTTAGGCATTTAATGTATGTAATTTTCTATACCAAGATCATTTAGTAATAGAGGAAGGACTAGGTTTGACCTTAATTTTAGGTTTTCTAAACTTGTTTCCTCTTTGTTATAAGACTAAACTCTTCTTCTATAGAGGAAAAGATAGTGGTGAACACATCGCAACATCATTGCTCTTAACTGCCTTTGTTTGGATTAAAGACTATTGTAGTAGTTTTATAGTAGCTCAATTCCAAATGATTATTCTTTAATATCTTTTGTATCACTCCTTGTTAAATTGATTTTATCCTCTTCTATGCATATGGAAGAATGAGGTAGTTTTGTTGATTCAACACCAATCCAAACATTTAAACTTGTGTTGATTTCGTTTATATCTTAAACTTGTGTTAATTTCATTTATATCCTTACTTATTTCCTTCTATTCCAAACCTATTAGCTTAATTTAAATCCTAATTTTGAACTAATTACTCATTAGACTCCATATTTTTCTCTTGTTGTTGTTTCCAATTTTTCATAGATAGCTCAGCATGATCTATATATCCACTAAACTTCCATTATTATCTACTTATTTTAGCCTAAGAAAGTTTTATAGTTCCTTTGCACTTGTTACGAACGATCAATTACAATAATCAAATAACAAGTACAAAAATCACAAACATACACAGATTTATGTGGTTCACCAAGATTTGGCTACGTCCATGGGCAGTTAGAGTTTTTATTTAAATCTGAATTGTATTCTACATCAGTACACTAGGAGAATAGAACACTATGTATCCACTACGCGATCGTGGGCCTGGTGTACAGTCTAAAATATATTATCAGACTCCATATCTCAACAATTCTCCCACTTGGAGACTGATCTAGTCAACCCAACCATCTTCATTCTCCATGCGCATGTACCTAACAAACTCACCTAGACGTAACATCTCCTACGCTATAGTGGAATACCAATTAAGGCCTTGTACAACCCAAGTTTTTCCAGCATCAACACCTTTAGTCAACATGTTTACTGGATTCTTAACACCATTAATCTTCTTCAAACACATCTCATCTTCTTCCACTAAATTGCGAATGAAGTGGTAGTTGTATGGCACTTTGACTATTAGTGAAGAGAACCTTATCATGCTGCTTCTTACCCAACTCTTCCAAGTAATCAATCAACCATATCATCTCCTTACTAGCTTCAGCTATTGCAACATATTCAACCTCTGTAAATGACATAGAGACACACTTATGAAGTTTAGACATCTAACTCACTACTATCCCATCTATATTGTAGATGTACTCGGATGTACTCTTACTTGAATCCACATCTCCACTAAGATCAGAATCAACAAAACTCTCTAGTACTACTTTGCCATTCCCATAACAAAGTGCGGTGCTAACTGTTCCTTTCAAGTATCTCAGAAGCCACTTCACATCTTCCCAATGCTCTTTCCCTAGATCTGACATGTATCTGCTCACAGCTCCCACTGTATGTGCTATATTAGGCCTAGTGTAGACCATAGCATACATCAAACTCCCAACTACAGAAGCATAAGGCACTTTTGCCATGTGCTCACGTTCCTCAACTATCTTGGGTGATTGCTCCTTTAACAATTTGAGATGGTTAGCCAAAGGCGTGCTCCTGGGCTTAGCATCATCAACTCTAAACCTAGACAACACCTTCTCAATGTATTGCTCCTATGACAAATTTAGAATTCCAGCAGACTGGTCTTAAGAAATCCTTATCACTAGAATCTGCTTTATTGCACCCAAATCTTTCATCTCAAACTTTGATGATAGTCTTCCTTTAAGATTATTTATCTCCTCCACACTTGAACCTACAATTAACATATCATCCACATAAAAGAGTAAAATAACAAAGGAATCAGTAAACTTCTTGATGTAACAACACTGATCCTTTTCACTCCTATGAAAACTGTTTCTAAACATGAAAGAGTCAAACTTCTTGTATCACTATCCAGTAGCCTGCTGTAATCTATACAAACTCCTCTTGAGCTTATACACCATGTGTTCCTTACCAGGAACCTCATATTCCTCAGGTTGTTGCATGTAGATTTCTTCCTCCAGATCTCCATGTAAAAATGATGTTTTTACATCCATCTGCTCAAGGTGCAAGTTCTCTGCTGCAACAATACTTAGCAAAATTCTGATTGTAGTTAGCTTTACAACAAGAGAGAAAATTTCAGTGTAGTCAATACCTTTCCTTTGTGAATATCCCTTAACCACCAATCGAGCCTTAAACCTAACTGTACCATCAGTTTCATTCTTGATCCTATAGACCCATTTGTTTAACAGAGCTTTCTTCCCTGAAGGCAACTCAGTTAACTCCCAAATATCATTCTTCTCTAGTGACCATATCTCATCATCCATGGCTTGCCGCCACTTGATAAAATCCTTCACCTGCAAAGCCTCATCAAAGGGTTCTAGTTCCCCTCTATTAGTCAATAACAAATAATGCAAGGATGGTGAATACCTGTCTAGTAACCTAGTAACTCTGGTAGATCTCCTCAATACTGGCTAAAGTGTGACTAGTTATTGTTCTGGTTCTGCAGCAATATTTTCTGGATTTTCCTGCAACTCAACCTCAGCTCCTACTTCTTTTGCATCTTCAGATCGTACCCTAAACTTGTCCTTATATAGGAAATTCTCATCGAATGTCGCATTACGGTGTCTCAAGATTCCTATTCTTGTCATCCCAAAATCTTTATCCAAACTGATCCAAGCCATACCTAATGAAATATCACTTCAAAGCCTTTGCATCAAACTTGTCTTTCTTCTCTAGATCAACATAAACATAAACAGCACATCCAAAAGTCTATATGTGAGTACACTTGACCTCCTTACCTGGCCAAACCTCTTCTGACATCTTGAAACCCAAAGGAACTGAAGATCCTCTATTTATTAAGCAGGCTGTTGTGCTCACTTCATCTGGCCAAAATATTTTTCACAGCCCAACATGTTGTCTCATGCTTCTTCCTCACTCATTAAACGTTCTGTTCATCTTGTCAGCAATCCCATTCTTCCTTGCCTTGTCAGGAACTATCCTGGTGCACCTGATTCCCTCGTCAACACAGAACTCCTTAAATTTTGTAGAATCATACTCTCCACTATTATCAGACCTTAAGCATTTGATCTTTAACTCAATCTAATTTTCAACTTCAGCCTTCCACCTTTTAATGGAAATAAACACATCTAACTTATGTTTTAGAAAGTAAACCCATACCTTGCTGTTAAAGCCCTCAATGAAGGTAACGTAGTACCTTGAACCACCAAGGGAGGAGACTGGAGATGGCCCCCACACGTCTATATGTACTAGTTCTAACCATTTTGTCTTTGGTTCTTTGCTAGCCTTTGTGAAACGGACCCGTTTCTACTTTCCCATAACACAACTCTCACAAAAACTCATATCAACATATTTCAAACCTTGCAGATACCCCTTTAAAGCTAACATCTTCAGCCCCTTCTGACTCATGTCTCCTAATCTGTTGTGCCACAAACTCGAGCTCGATGAACTATCGTCTACAGCAACCATATTCAAACACCCTACAGTACTATATAAATTTCCAGATTTTATACCCTATGCTATCACCATAACTCCCTTCACAATTTTCCAGGAACTCTCCCCGAACACTGCCCTGTAAACCTTGCTATCCAACTGACCAATAGAAATCAGATTCTTTTTCAAATCAGGAATATATCTGACATCTTGCAACTTCCATTTACTCCCACCTGAGGTTTGGATACACACATCCCCCTTTCTAGCAATCTCTAAGCCTTTATTATCAGCAAGATACACCTTTCCAAAATTCTAGACTTTAAATTATGGAATAACTCTTTGCTCAGAGAATAGTGGAATGACACACCAGAATCAAGTATCCAGGAGTCAATTGGACTGTCCATACCAAGAATTAAAGCGTCACCAATGTCTTCCGCAGAACGTACAGAATCATCATCTTTATGGGGTTTATTGTTTTTCTAGCCTTTCTTCTTCTTAGGTTTAGGGTATTCCTTCTTAAAATGTCCTTTTTTGCCATAATCCCAATAAGAGACCTCATTTTTGCCTTTAGACCATGTTTACTATAGCCTCCCTTCAAATTTCTCCTGCTCCTTCCCTTGACACTAACTACGCTGCCAGACGAATCCTCAATTTTCCTTTTGCAAATGCTCTCACTCAAGACAACATCTTGAACTTCATCAAACTTTAGCTTCTCAGACCCACATGAATCGCTAATTACAGAAACAACAATGTTGGGCCCCGTTTCGCTTTAAGCGTTTTTGATTTATTTTGTAGGTAATTAGAATAATTTGAGATTTAGTGTTTAATTTATAGAAATTAATCAGAGGATTTAGTTAAAAGTAGATTTTAATAAGTTGTTAGAATTAAAAAGAGAATAAGATGGTGTAGGACTAAATTGAAAGTTTGTATATGGTTTTAAGGCTTAAGGTTTTCAAGATGGGCTTTTAGCCCATATTACATGACATTAAATAAAGAAAGAAGGAATTAGTAATTAATTAAATGGGAATAAGGAAGGAAGGAGTCGTATGATGGTGTGAAAGGGGAGAAAATGATAAGGAAAAGAAGAGTTATTGAAACTACCACGTTTTGGAGGGTTTCGGTTATAAGTTAGAATAATTCCTTAAGTCTCTAAACCTAGAAACTTCCGAAACCACAAGAAAGAAGAGAAGTTTTCGAAATATATAGAGAAGAGAGAGGGAGATTTCGGTTGAAGAAGAAGAAGAAGAAGAGAAGAAGGAGCTTTGGTTTAGGTTGCTTTAGAAAGGAAGGTTGAAGAGTTTATACAA
>JANZLF010000007.1:4668519-4679304 GCA_026546835.1 Erythroxylum foetidum | reverse complement strand
AGTTTTATTAAAGATGAAATTGCGAAATTGCATGATTAAGAAGAATTATAGGAATTGAGGTTTGATTGAGAATAAAGCTCCAAGTGGGAAAGTGTTTTTGCTTGTATAAGCGTGTATTAAGGAATAAATGGAAAAAAATTTATACTGGATTTTTTGGATTGGCTTAGTCTAAGGATTTTCAACGCGACCGTTATCTATGTTCGCTTCGGATGTCGGATCTGCTTTTTTGCAATTCGTTTTTGTTTCCGGTTGCCTTCCATTGTTTCCGCTCGCGTTTGCTACCTCCGCTTTTAATTGCATCCGTTCTCTCGCTGTCGTTCTTTTCGCTTCTGTTTTTTTTCATTTTCAAAAGTTTCCGTTCGTTTTCGTTTTTTTTTCAGGTTTTTCGGTTGGGATCCGGTTTCGAGATCGGGTTCCAACAGGTAAAAACAAAAGAGGGTGTTAATATCAAGCTAAAACTTTGGAGGGATACGCTCGATTCAAAGGGCTTTAAGTTGAGTAGGAATAAGATTAAATACCTAGAGTATAGCTTTTCAGGTCACAGGGTTGGACCTGATGTGGAAATAAAGATTGGTTTAGAAGTTATACCAAAGAAAGATTGTTTATATACCTTGGATCCATCATACAAAGCAATAGCGAAATAAATAACGATATAGCTCACTGTATCAAATCTGGGTGGCTTAAATAGAGGGGTTCATCAAGAGTTATATATGATAAGAATATACAAATCAAGATAAAAAGGTAAATTTTGTAAATTTTACTATTTAGCAACTAGATCAACCATGCTCTATAAGATAGAGTGTTGGCCCATCAAATAGGTGTATATTCATAAGTTAATGGTGGCGGATATGAGATGCTCTATTGGAAGTGGAACTTTACAAAAAGAGACAAGGTCAGGAAAGTAGTGGTGAAGGACAAGTTGGTGGTGGCTATCATTGATGATAAGTTAAGGGAGACAAGGCTTAGGTATTTTAGACATGTCAAGACGAGACATCCTGATGTTCCAGTGAGAAGATGCGAGAAGATTATACTTAGGGACTATAAGAGAAGAAGAGAAAGACCTAAGAAGAATTAAGGAGAGGTGATCAGACATGACATGACACTACTAAAGCTTACTGAGGACTTGGCCTTTAATAGGAGACTTTGGCAATAAAGGTAGAGGATTTTACATAGAGAGGACATTTTCTTTTCATATATAGGTCATTTTCTTTTTATAGGTTTTTGAACTTTTTTCTTCCTTTTTCTCCGTTTCTTTTGTCTTCTAATTACCTTGAACACCTTTGTTAGTATTTTTTGCCCTTTAGTTTATTTTTTATCTGTTTATTTTTACTTAATTTAATAATTATTTTATTTTAATTATTTTATTTTATTTTTATTTTTATCTTTAATGTTACTTTTATTTTTATGTATTTGGTTTATTTATTTATGTAATTACTTTTTTTGTTTTTGTTTTTGTTTATTGTTCTTCTTTTTTTCTTTTCCTCTATAAATCGTTTCAATATGTTTTTCTTTCTTCTATAGGTCTATCAGATACATCTTGTCTAATAATTATGGGTAAGGTTATGTAATATAAGACCTCTTCAAATCCTGCATCTTAGCAAGATTTCTATTGGGACATTGTTATTATTTTTGTATATACTTTAATTTTCAAAAAGAAAGAGCAAGCCTCGTGTAAGAAGTTAATGGTAAGTTCAAGTTTTAGCCTCTTTTAAAGTAATGATTATGAATTACCTGGTCTTCATAAGTACTTAAAGGTGCTATTACACTAGAACTTGCACTTGCACCTAAGATTTAGTGCCTAACTAGTAGCATTGAAACATATTGAACCAAGTTATTAGTTGCTTTGCATTTGTGCCTAAATGAACCCCTTTATATGTTGTACTTTTCCACCCTATTCCATCTTTCAACAAAATCTTAACTACAATTTTATTTTTATCAATTGATTTTTATGAAATATTTTAATTTAAAATTTTCAAATTAATCATTAGTAATAATTCATTATTATATTATACAATTTCTAACATTTAAAAATTTTAAGAAAATTTGAATTTATACTTAAGTTAATATTATTTTTCTATAAAATATTCACTCACATTCATTACAAATAAATATTAAAACAGTTTTTAATTTGTTTATATAAACTATTTAATAATTGTTTAAGTATATTATTAGAACTAATCCTACTCAAATTGTGGGAAATAATACTTGACCATTATCTGGTATCATACAGGTGATCTAATAAATTAATTGATACCATCATTAGGATTGTACATGACTTAATCCAAACCAAAATTTTGACAATTTCTAGAACCATTCCCAATATTAAAATTTTAAAAATTGAATCTCTATAATTTTATTGAAAATAAAAATATCTATCAAATTCTTATGTAACTATTGTTTTCCTGTATTAGTTTAACTTTCCTAGTAGCTTGGTTTTCTTGTATAAACCTTTTTGGTTAATGAAGCTTTCTTTAACTTCTAAAAAAGGTTAAAATAATAAAATTCAAAGATTCAATTCATTTATTACTATAAATAACATTTATAAATTAATATAATCCATATCTTATTCAAATATGAACTGTTAAAACCTAATCAATTAAGACTTTTAACTATTAAGACAACTTTATCTATACAATCAATTTATCTTACCAGAAGTAAGTTAAAGTTAGAAAATAACTAAGGACAATTAAAGAGTCAAATTTCAACTGAGAAATTAGAACCTCTTAAAGGCCTTTTCTATGTTATAGATTTTATGATTATTGTTAACTGCAAATATGTGAATAAGAATACCTAAGTTAGAGTTGCCATCATAATGAATGTTAAACATCATACTAGAAGGACATTGTACAATTTTCATAAGGCTTAATAATATACATAAAGTATCCTTGTACTATTTGTATAACTATATTAAATATAAAAAAAATTTACAGACTTGGTATCACAGTTTCCTAGTCTAAAGTCATTTATTTCGTTTGATGATTTACATCAACTATAACAGTTAAAGAGGTTTAATAAGAAGTCTTTATAACAAGAACAATAAGTTAATTTTGTTTAATATTTATTAAAAAAACATTGCAAGTAATAGCGATAAAGAGAAAAGTTAAAGTAAGAATAAGATGCAAGTTAAGAGTAAAATATGAAATCAAAATTCAATATTTAGCAATTAAAATATGATAGTATGATACATCCAATAGTAATTAAATTTCACAACTAGAATACCTTATAAGATATATCACTCAAATGTTTCTCTTCCTTACAGCAATATAAGATCAAAATTTATAAAATATTCTAATATATACATTATTTAGTAACATCTTGATTAACATTTTATAAAGATTTAATCATACAAGATGCTTCAAGTTGCCAATTGATCCAAACAACATAATTAAGTCATTAGATCCATGAAAATCCAATATTTACAAACGATGCAAGTTACTCAACCTTATAAAACACTATAATGGATGTTTTTAAAAGATTTATCTATCATAAATGCTTTAAGTTCCTAATTGAATTATGCAAACATATCGTACGGTCATACTTTGATAAAGATACCACTTTAATACATTTTAATGTTGGTGATATATTATTTAATTACTTCATTATCAATATAACTAAGTAATAAACTGATACGTAAAATGGGGCTTTATCTTGAACATTTTACATGTTATTGAATTTCTTCACATCTTTGTCCAGTGGATATCTCAATGCGTCACCTTACTTTCCTTTAAGATATTAGTGAATGGTTAGCTTGGTAAGTCCTTCAAAAGCACTAAAGGAATTTCATAAGCAGATCCTATATCACCTTACATCATTGCCCTTGTTGTGGAAGTTTTTAATAGAACCTTAAAGAGAGTAGTTGAAAAAACCAAAAACTTCAGGGTTCATTCCAAATGTAAGAAGCTAAAGATTACTAATCTATACTTTGTAAATGATCTCATATTACTTTCCAAGGCTAATTAGATATTTGTATCAACTCTTATGAAAACCCTAAAAATCTTTAGCATGATGTGTAGAGTAGAAACCAATTATCTCAAAATTTTCTTTTATTTATCAAAATCTGCTAGAAGTAGTCAAACTGCCATTAAGAATGTCATTGGTTTTAAAACATAATCTTCCTATATTGTACCTAAGAATTCCTATTTTAGGTACCAGTTATACACTTGGAGAGTTCATTAAAACTTTTAACAATATAACTACAAAATCTCTTCCTAGAGTTCCAAATTGCTTTCTACTGTTGGTAGATCTATGTTTATCTCATATGTGTTGAATACAATCAATGCTTTTTGACCTACACATGTTTTCATACCCAAAAAAACAATCAAATTAATAGAGATGTTGCGTAGGATGTTTCTTTGAAATGGTAATGAAGAAAATGTCAAGAGAGCTCAAATTCAACAGAAAGAGGTATTCTTACATACGCAAAGGTGGTTTGAGGATAATTCCTCTAATGAACAATTCTATGATGTATAAGAGGCTATAAATGTTATTAACTAACAAGTATTCCCTATGGTGTAAATGATCCATGAGATCTATATAAAAATTAGCAACATATGGAACATAAAGATTAAATCTTCATATTCATTAACCATGAAAGCCATTCTAAAGACTAGGAAATTATTGGGGAATGAATTTGCTTATCTAATTGAAGATGATAAGCAACCTAATTTTTAGTTTGACAACTGGACATCTCATAGACTCTTCATAATGTGCAAGGTATGGAATGTCTCAAATCTGATTGGTAAGAAAGCAGCAGTAGTTGATGCATTAGTTGACAAACAAATCTTCATACAAAGCTCTATACCTAGATCCATCTAGGAAGAAATTGTGCTAACTAACTTAAGTCAAGGGAATGATTGCATTTGTAAGAATTCAAGAAATAGCACGTTTAGTAATCAATCATACAAAAAGTTTCTATAGAAGCACTATATAATAGGATTACCTAGCATAAAGTTGTTTGGCATAAGCAATCTCATCTGAGGGCATCAATTTGTCTTTAACTGGCTTTTAAAGATAAGCTAGCAATTGTGGATAAGCTTAAGAGATTCCTCACTATCACTAATTGGTGCATTATTTGTCAAAAAGATGAAGAAAGTAATGAAAACTTGTTTTTCCAATATGCTTATGTCAATAGTACTTGAAATTATATATTACACAAATGTGTTATCCATGATACACCTGAAAGATGGGAGGGTATAAGGAGTTGTAGTGAAATCAGGCATTCTGACGCTACAATGGAGTGGAAATTTAGTCTAGTAATATCATGTCTGGTTAAAGCTATATGAGATGAAAAAAATGATAGAATGTTTTAAGACAAGAGTCTATAAAAAGAATAATTTAGTGGAAAAATTATTATGCAAATCAAAGGATATATGAGCTTACACAAGTCCAGTCTCCTTAATGAAACCTACTGCACTACAATATGGAAAGTATATGCCTATTAAATTCTGTAATAGTTTATTTGTAGGTTCATAAGCTTCTAATGCTTGGTTTTCATTACGTATAACTCTTTGTAGCTATTATGTAACTTTTGCTTGCTATTCATGGTTTAATTCATTGTTATTTCCTAAAAAAACTTAAGAAGATTGTTATGATATGCTCTCATATATAATAAACGGTGATCGATAGTAACAGAACTACTACATCTATTAAAAAACCAAATATAATGAAAGTGGTCTTCATGACTACTAGAACTCCCAGATACCTAAAGTGGTTAGATAATCTAAAAATGAACATATAATTTCTAGACAACAATAAACCCAACATAATCACAATTGTATAAGAGGATTGTTACAATTGTAATTCTTCAATCAAGGTAGGGATGATATCAAGTAGTAATTAAGAAGCTAAGGGTGGAGAGATAGAAATATACTTGAACTTTTATAAGGAAGTAATGTCGTTGTTAAAGAAGAATAGAGGTAAGGTATAGGCTATAGAGAATAAAGAGAAAAGTCTCCAATAATAAAAAAATCATCCCAATGTCTCTTACTATTTCTTTATTTTAACTTTAAATTTTCATTTTTTTCAATTTTTTCTTTAAAAGAAAATTTAATTTAAAAACTAGAACTTGATGACCTTAAATTCAAATGGAAAATTTTAGATTTAAAATATTTTAAATTATATGAATTTAAATTTATAAATATTAAATAAATTATATAATAACATCTAAATTTCAATCCAATTCAATTTAGAATAATTTAATATAACTTAATTTGCTTTTCAATTTGAGTATAAAAAATATCCATAGTCAAACCAAATCAAAGTCAAAAGTAGAATTTGGACCAATTGTGGTTAAAATAGTTTATGGTTGACATTATTTATTGATATTAATGTTTAAACGGTTGGACTACTTGCTTAATATTTTATAATTTAAATTTCATTATATAAGATAAATGTCAAAATTTAAATGTCTTTATATGCTTAACTACAATTTTTTATTTTAAGATATGATGTTAGATCAGGTGAGGTTCTAACCTATAATTTTGATGATAACAAAACATATTTCTACTAATGAAATTACCTTTGGTGATATTTGTAACTTTATATAATAATCTTAAATGGAACGTGAAATATGAAGTTAAGTAAGAGAAAAAAATGGGGAAAGAAACCAAGTGAATAAATTAAACAAACAAAGAATGGATAAAATATGAAAATTGGGGTACACATGTAAGTTAGTAGTATAGTGAAAAAACAAGAACAAAAAAGAATCAAGAATGTTAATATTTAACAAGTTGTCATAATTTTTCTCATAACATTATTTTGGTTATTTCAATGACTTAGGGATGATCATTGTGTAATAATTTGCATATAAGATATAAATATATATCCTTTCAAAATTAATAGAATTTTTATTCAAACCTTAAAAGAAAATACCATTATCTTTAGATAAACTTTGGATCAATTCTAAATTGATTTTAAACCAAATTTGAATCAAAGAGGCATGTTTAATCTTTGAAAAGACTTAGGAATTGGAGTTTTCGACTTGGTTTCTAAATGGTTCGACTAGCCTAAGGGTTTGAATTGATTAGCCTAACAAAGCAACAAAATATTACAAAATAGTTGTTGACTGCTAAGCTAAGGGATATACTACCAATCCCTGTCCAATTAGACATAAGCTATATGAATATAGGTGTCTAGCTAGTTGAATATGTCTAAAAATTAGCCATTATAGTAGTTAATTTATGTGTCTAATGACTAGTTGAGCTAGTTTTAGATACAATTACAATAAAATTAAAGGAAGAATCTTTGGCATGCTAGTTTATAAGAGCCTTGAAAAATTAAACAAAGAATTTGAATGAATGCACATTATATCACATAAATCGAGTTTTTTTTTAATATTGGTGTAAGAAAAAGAGGATTTTTTTAGTTTTATGATTGTGCAATATTGCAATTTGAGAAGTTACTCGAAGTACACTTTGTGAGGGTTCCTCCAAACGTTAAACAAGATTTCTAAAAATTTACTCTTCACCCTTAACGAAGCAAAAGAAAATATTGAATTCCTAGTGAATTCCTAAGTAGAGTTTGAGGAGTGTACATAAGTCAAAGGTTATTTGACTAAACTACAATAAATAAGTTTTTTTAACTCTTTCCTTACTATTTTTAACTATTATTTTATTTGTTATGAAATTTTTTATGTGAATTTGTAATAACCATTCATTAATTAAGAAATATAATAAGAAATAAATGCACACAATTCACCTCCTTTCTTATGTATTATTCCACACTAACATAATAAATAAACTACAACATATTATGATTTTAATAATATCACTTCAATTGATAAATTTTTAAAAATGAATTTCTAATAAATTGTAATTACATTTATGAAGGCATGCTTAAGAAACTTACAACATATTTTTTTACTGAACAGAAACTAAATAGAATATTTTTATAAATAATCTAGCCTTTTAACCAATATGGAATATACTTTTTATTATTTTATGATAAAAGACATATTTCAGCTTGCTATAAAGAAGTCACCAAATCCTATTTAGATAATATTTTATGTCATTTATATGTTAATATTTATGTTGCAATAAAAAAGAATAGTTGGCACCTTCACAATGATCATTTTGAAAAAAATATTTATATTTAGTTACTTTCAACTACTCATTTGATTTTAATTATCTAACTATTAAAGTAATGAAAATGGTAAAATATTATATACACTAGTAATAAGAAGTAATACAAAAATTTAATAAGAACATCACAAATTGAGTATTACTCTTTTAATTGTATTCTTCCATAAAGTACTTTCAATTTAATTGTATCTTAATAAGTTGTATTTGGCTATGTAGCTATCATTTACTTATATGTATGTAGGTAAGATAAATTTTCAATAATATGAGAATAGGGTTATATTGTTGATTTATGTACTATAGCTAATCGGTTAGTTATAGTATTGTGATATAATTATTAAAAGTTATTTTTATCATATGCATATTCATTTAATTAACTAAGGTATAAGATAAAGTCCATAAGATCAATGTATATCACAAATAAGATTATGATGACATCATAGTTATGAGATTTATTTTGCCTTTGTGTATTATCCCTAAATTATTTGTTGTCATTATTCTATTAAAACAAGAGATTAATAAAACAAAAAAACAGACTAGTATAGTTTTATTTCTTCCTTATGAAGGAAATAGTTGATCTCATGAACTAAAGTATAGAAATACTTAAATAAACATATAGGCACTTGTTAAAGAACAAGTTAATTGAATTGAATCAATATGAAAATTCTATTTTATATATTACTTTATAAGTTTACGAAAATTTTCATTATAATAATTGCATAAGTGATCTTTTAACTTGAGATCTTTAAAGTATCCATAGAAGGATTGTCATATTTTAATATCACTTAAGAGTTATCGTTGTCAAAGGGAACTCAATTAGTATTCATTGGATATATATGGCAAACAATATATAGGTAGTTACGTGATTAATATAAGATTCATTAACCTAAAGTGATTTGGGATAATTTTCATAGTACTTGATTAGTATTACTTTGAAAATTTCGTAATCGAGATGAAATGACACTTTAAAGATAGTTTTTAAATGTCATTAATAAAATTGATTACTAATGGTGGAGAACTAATATAATTGAACTCAAATAGAGTAGATATTGATTTTATGTTCTATGTATAGTTGAAACAATGTGCAATAAAAGAATTGAATAATTCAAAGAAAATCGTACACAAAAAGATTAGTCAAAGATACTTTAGACTTGATTGTAAAGTTTAAGAAGTTAAATATGAGATATTTAATGAATAAGGATTAATATGAGATATTTAATCTTATTTGGCTTCAATTAGTTTAATTAGGACTAATTATAATTCTAATTAGAATTATAATTAAATGTTACTACTTTTTGATTTTTAATAAATTATCATGTAACTTACAATCATTAAGCTTTTATTAACACATTTTTAAATTACTAAAATCTTATTCTATCTTATTTGTGTCCCAAAATATATCAAATCACATGAAATAAATTTTAAATTATAATTCTCTTATTTGAAAAATATTAGGTAAAATTAATTTGAAATATTTTACTATTAATTTATTTTATAAAATATAAAGTTGACGTTTGCAAGATTTATAGTTGAGATAATTTTTACGATATTCATACTTTAAAATGAAGTAACAATATATAGTTTTATAAAAGTATTTTGTACTAGTCATTAAATTAAAGGTACAAGTAATTGGAGTATAAGATGTTGAATTTACTTTTTAGCGTCAACCAAACAAGTTATGTTGTGTCAATATATAATGATTATTATGATACTACACCACTGTAAGATAATAAAATTAAATGGGCATGTTAAACCAAGGACAAGTCTTTTGTGATAAAGCAAATACATGCAAGAGGGGGGTGAATTATGAGTTTAAAAAATTACAAGGTACTATCAATTCGATAAGAGCCTACTATACAAAATGAGTATATAGATAAAAGAAAGGATCTTGTTAATGTTTGAAAGAAAATGAGCTCATTAATCGCTTTAAAAAATGAAAGAAGCCTATTAATGTTTAAACAAAAGGAGCTTGTTAATCATTTAAAATACAAAAAGAGCTAGTCAACTTACAAAATGAAAGGAGTCTGTTAATCTTTTGAAAAAGGAAAAGAGCCTATTAACTTTCAAAATGAAAGGAGCCTATTAATCGTTTATAAAAAATGAAAGGAACATCTTGTGATATTAAAACAGAAGGAGCCTATTATAAAACTGAAGGGGATTCTTTGCAAATTGAAAAAACAAACACTATAATGAGGAAATTTAAAAGTTAAGAGGACATAAAGAATAACACAAGTGATTTATACTAGTTCGGTTTATAACAAAGCCTACCTGTTGGACCCCGCTTGCTTCTGGAGCTCAACCCTCAGAACCTTAAACCTTGTGCTTAAAACCCTGTAGGTCATTCCACAATAGTGATGGGTGCACAATAAATACTCATAAAAATCATAAGTTGACTTCTTCAAAGAAATTGTATCTTTGAGACTCTAATTTGCTTTGAAGAGAGAAACACCTCAATCGGAGCTCTATAGCTCAAGATATGCTTAAAAAGCCTAAGTGTGCTCATGTCCCAAGCATGCCCTCCTAACCAACCTCTCACTTACTTTCATGTAAACTCTCTCAAATCAACTCCAAATGGTACCATTTTTGTGGAGAGAAATATATATGTCTTAGGAATCTATTGGTCTAAGAATCACTTCAATTGGAGGTCGGATGAGGGAGTTATGCCCAAAAGAGTAAACCATGTTTACACCCGAAATCAATTTAAACCTCT
>JANZLF010000007.1:4644777-4659405 GCA_026546835.1 Erythroxylum foetidum | reverse complement strand
ATCTGTGAATATTTAACAAACAATTCCATCAATATTTGAGTACCAATTTCACAAATCAATCAAAATTAAGTCCAAAATATATGCATTTAAAATGACTTATCAGGTCCACTGTTCACATTCAATTAGAAAGTGAAACTGATGTAATTTGGTCATACTATCTTTTCAAAAAGTGTTCTTCTATGTCTTATGTTTCTATTGACTTCAAAATCACTCAATTTGGTTGATTAATTTGGAAGATAGGCCACAAACGTTTTCGGTCTGTTCATATTCAAAAACAGTATACTATACACTACTTCCATCCAGAAATTAAACATCTTAGAGACTGAATCACAATTCTAATTCTTCATATGATTTGTATTTCTATTTCTATAATTTACTCCAAATTAAAAATCATCTCATTTGGAATCTTATAGGTCCAAATATAATCAAAACACTAGAGTATGTTCAGTAAAATAACACCAGTTCACTATTCCAATAGATTCCCTCGCTTTCATTCAATAAATCTTTTTCAAATCAAATAAAAATGCTACCATTTTTGTGGAGAGGTATAAAAATGTGTTAAGAATCTATTGGTTCAAGAATCAAGTCATTTAGATGTCTAGAGAAGATGTTATAACTAAATGATCAAAGTATGTTTAGAAAATAACCTCCTTTGGATAAACAGGAAAATCGCGATCATGTACATGCACGATTGTTGGACCCCGAACTTTTCTTGGAAATTAGAAATATTAAATGAGAAATTTTGGTAATTATTCATGTGTAAAGAAAAGAAAAATTCTTGAATTTTAAATGAAGTGGAAAGTATAGTTAGGACAAGATGGGTTATATGTGAAATATTGAAAGTTATAAGTTGAAACATGTTCATTGAGTATTCTTCGGTGTTTTACCTATAAATTTTTCTCTAGCTATTCAAATATGATAATTCTTGACTTGGACTAAACTAAGGAAATAGGGCTACAACGTATCATATGAAATCAATTTCTAATTTGATCTCAAAGAATTTCAATTTTTGTTTAGAAGTTGAGCACAGAATATTGTTTCAATATAAGAATAGTTCGAAAATGTTTGGAATATAACTTTCAGATTTCTGAACCTAATTGAATGATTTTGGTGTCATTGGAAAATTTAGACGATGAGGAACAGTTTTCTAGAAGGAAGTGCTATCAAATTCCTTTAATTACCTAATTAGAAAATGTCTAGACTTTTGGAAGGAGTTAGGCATGATTTAAATAACTTTGAGGTATAGATTAATTTTGTTATTTTATGAAGTTAATTAGCATGTTAATATGAGTAAGGCTTTATGACTTGGGTCAATTGAATTAAGGTAGTAAGATGATATCCAAGGCAAAGTTGGCAAGTCACTTAAGCATTTAAGTTACAAGGCATATAAGGAAGGGTAAAAGGGTCTTTGCACACTTATTAATGGCAAAATTGAAATAAAAAGGTTTGGTCTTGCTTTGTAAGAAGAAGAAAACATGGGTTGAAGAGAGAAAGGAGAGAAGAAATGAAAATTTAGAGAGAAAGCAAGGAGAGGGTTCGGTTTTGAGAGAAAGGAAGAAGGAAAAGCTAGGATTTCTTCATTTCTTGGTTTTCGAGAGAGATTTTGAAGTTTATTCAAGAAGGAAAAAGGAAGAGGAGGATGAGGGCTTCCATTAGAGCCAACAAACTCTTCATTTAGTGAAGAATCAAGGTAAGAGCAATTTTGATTTTTTGAATTTTTTGAAAGGGTTTTAGTTCATATAGCTTAAGAAATATATGGGTTTAAGAATTCTAGGATCAATTTTATGAATATATGCATTGTGGGTTCCCAACTGGAATTCCTATTGAATAGAAATTTTGGCTTATATTAAAGGAAATCAAGGAAGGCAAGAGGAGTAAGGGGAGAGACATCTTTGAGCAAGTTTGTAAGCAAGGATATATTGTGGGTTTCATGTTTATAATTGAGTAATGAACCATTAAGGTTTTGTTTTTTTCAAAAAGGATTTCAATTAAATGTTACTTTTATTATTTTTGATTGATTTGAGAAATTGCTACATGTTTGGTGTATTAAATTTTTAATGATGAATTGTGAATTGCTAAATGAAAGGGTTTTTCAAAAAATTGCATGTTTATAAAAAACAAGTTTCCGAAATGTTGCCATTTGGGCAATCTACTTTCAAGTCGTGAATATGTGTTACTGTATGTGGGTTTGTGGTAGTCCCTCAAGAATGTCACGTGCACGTTGACCAAGTTAAAGGCTTCTCCTGCCTGCCCACTAATGGCACGGAGCTCCTTCATGGACTCCCTCAAGTTTACGACTATACAGGATCATTATGTAAAAATGTGTAGTGTGTCATGTTTATGGATCTACCCAAACCATTTTAATATGTTTGTGTGTTTATGATTTGTGAACAAGTTAACGAATGCATAATTTGTTTTGTTTGTGAATTTGATTTCATGACAAAAACTTTGAGAAAACATGTGTTTTACAATTCAATAAGGATTTTCTATGGCAATGAACTTTTTGAATAGTTTTGTCATTTTTTATTATAAATTGTTACCCACGAGCTTTCAAGTTCACCCCCTTTCCATCCCATCTTTAGGTGAAAAGAATGAGATCAAGAAATCAAGAGTCAAGGCATCATTTCAATTATGCATATTATGTATTTGAAGTTAGATTTTGTAAAAGCAAGACTTTGGACACATTTTGAGAATTATTGGGTTTTGCATTTTTTTTTGTATTTTGGATTTTGATATTGAGGATGTATTGTGGCGTGAGATGCCATTAAAGCATTGTAAACACTTATCTTATGATGTTAATGAAATATGAATTGTGTATGGATGATATGAGTTGAGTTGGATTTAGATATATTTGAAGAAGTTTTCCACTTGAGTTGATAAACTTTGAACATGAATTGTCGTTATATATATATATACATAGTGAGATGTTATGGAAAAGAAAGATAGGAATTATGAATGATGAGATGTATTTGAATATGAAGAGTCAAATGAATTGAATTTGAGATTTTGATGAATTCCAATTGGTAGTTGAAATCGTTACGAATGATATTAGAATAGAGGAAGTGAAGTTGGGATAATTCTCAAGTTTTTCATGAGGGGAAAGTGTGTATTCTGAGTTTAGGAGAAATTGTAGTAATATATGACGAATTAGACAAAGTTGTCTTCATGAAAGTTGTAGCTTGTCTTTTTAGCTTTCCAACGATATAAAGTACGAAATTTTTAGATATCGACATTAAGAGATATGATCATTTAAGTAGGTGATGTTGCATAGGACGTGTATCCCAAATAATTAGAGTATACGGAGTGATATCGCACTAGGATTGTTTGATTTGGAAAGATTATGACTACAAGGGATGTTAGAATGGGTTTAGGATTTATTGGAGTGTTCTTGGAGAGTGAAAATTTTTCTTAAACCCTAAGGTTACACTGTTAGGCCGTGTAAAAATCACACTGGCCATGTATTCCTGATGTTGAAAAACTGCCAGACCCGAAAGTTACACTGTCTGCCCATGTAAGTTCACACGGCCCATGTTTTGACCCTCCCAGTGATAAAATATTGCTTTGAGTTCTTCATAAAAGTTGTATATCTATAATTCCTATTTCAAACTGTCTAAGAATGAACTAAATCCGACATCTTTAGTGAAAGTTATGCCCATTGTCCCAAAATAGGTTCAACATGATTGAGGACATGAGCATGGTTGATTCTTTTGCCCATAACTTCATGACCCGACCTCCACATTAAGCGATTCTTAAAGCAATAAATTTCTAATATATTTATCTATATTTCCATAAATATTATTAGCCTTTGGTGTTAATTTCAGAAAGATTGATGGAAAGAAAGTGAGGGATCGGTTGAAAGGGCAAGACTTGGTTGTGAACACACTTTGGATTATTTAGCATATCTTGATCTATAGAGCTCCGATTCAGTTGGTTCTTGCTCCCAAATAAACTAAAGACCAAGAGCTAAAATTTTGAAGAAGTCAATTGTGATTATTGTGATTTTGTTGTGTGGGCTCGCCTTTGTGGCTTGAGATGTTATGAAAATGATGATAAACCGACGATGGCTTATGAGGGTACATTGACATAACCCGATAAGGAAACCCACTCATGCTTTAGGAATCCGGATAGTAGGGCTCTAGAAACAGGGCCCAACAATGATCACGACACTCTGGGTGGCCCTGCAAAGTCACAATCGTGCACATGCACGACCACGACACTCCAGTGGATCTGCGAATCCTTCTTCCCCTCTTCCATTTTTTTCTCCAGCCTTTCCCAAATCAGAATTTACCCAATTATTTCGACAATAAAAAAGAAGGATTTAGGCCAAACATTCTTCTAAAACATTATTCCTTTATGTCTTAAATTTCAAATGAAACCAATTTTATGCAATTTGGTTTGATATTCTTTAAGTTATGCTAAAAACACTACAGACTATTCCAACCCACGATAAAACCCACAAATTCAACTTTCAAACTCCATAACTTTCGAACCAAAACTCCAAAAATTACAAACTTTATATAAATAGAAAGCTTAAAGAAAGATATACATCTTTCATAAAGACAACTTTGCCAAAAACTCTCTAGATCTGTACAGAAAAATCATGTAAATTTCAGATCACAATTTTTTTAACTCTTACTATTCATTCCCAAAAAAATTTTTCCAGACTTCCATTACAAAAAATCCAACACTTAAATTTTTATTTCTAGTTTTTCTACTCCATTTTATTAAACCCATTAACCATAAATTCATAACACTCCAAAATATACAAGTTTAATAAAAAACCATCAAAAGCCAAAAATTCATATGCATCCTATTCATACTCTGTTACTTTTCTACATTTTCAACTTTCATTCTCAATCACTATTCTTCCTCTCAACTTCCATTTAAACACTCATTCTTATCTCAAACCATCATTTTACAAGTGTTCTTCAACTCAAATACCATTTCCTTGATCATCTCTAAGTTTTCATCAACTCACATACAGCACACATATATATAAACTTGCACAATGAAGGACAGAGCACATATCACCTTTCCATATCTAATTTTCTACACTAACCCTATACACCATTCCATTGCTATTTCAACTCCAAAAACTATTTCCACAACATCAGATCACTAAAAATCCATCAAACTAAGTAACACTATAACCATTTTTTTTCATTTCATCCACAGTGTTCATGAATATATATATATACATAAATGCCATGATTCATGCAACTAACAATAATTCATCAAATTATTTCATGAATCCACAACTCTAAAGAATTTATTCACTACTTACTTGTTGAAAACTCCAAAAACTTCAACTATCTTCAAGCCCTAACTCCATGCAAAACTCACGTATTTACTTTGCAAAATGACCAGCTTCTGGTTTTTCTTAAGGTGGAAGAATAAATAGCAATGGTGCTCGAGTTGTGGGATGAGGAAAAACAAAGAAATTTCTTTGAAGGATTTTGATCAAAAACTTTGTTTGTGGAAAGGAAATTTGAAGAAAGTGGCTGGAAAAAGTCACTTAAGACATGTTACTCAGCCCATTTTAACTCTCAGATATCTATAACTTACTTCTACAAGGTTGTAGAAGTAACTTAACTAAGTGACACTTGTCACTTTCTTAATGCCTAAGTTTTCTTGACTAATTCCTTTAGTCTCATCTTTACAATATAACTATCTCCAATCTTCTTTTGATTCCTTTTTTCCTATTTTTCATTTTGCTCCATAAATTTCAAAAATTAACACCAAAATTCAAAAATATTACAACTCCACTAATCAATAAAATTTTCAATATAAATAATTTCCAAATTCACAAAATTTCCAAAATCACAACTCAGTCCAAATATGCCCTAAATTATTCATGAATGCATGCACAATTATTTCTATGTGCAACAATTTTACTATTCATGTGTATATGTATGTCATTTTATGCATGAGCATAAAATGCAAATTCTAAGCTCTCACTGAACACTCTTATTTACTATTCTAGCCTCCCTGCAGATAACTGGATGTTACACATATCCCTCTATTTCATAACTCATTATTGCCTTAACTGCTTCTTGGAAGCACGTAACTTTGGAAATGAAGTCTAAGAATCTAAAAGGAGCATTTCTATTAGGGGGATTCAGTAAGTTGTGTATTTTTATTGGGGAGTGGTCATAAGTGAGGTTTTTTTTTTACCAAAGGTATCGTTGCTACTAGTGTATTCCATTTGCCAATATTGATTGACTAAAGCCCTATCAAGTTTTTTCCTCTTAAATTATTTTCCTCGTTATATATTGATTTGAGTAAAGTGGTTTCCCTCTTATGAAAAATCTAAGACTCCTATATTGGCCAGGAAAGCTCGAAATTCATTACAGGGTCATTAAAAGCAATTCTCTTTGAGTTTTTAATACAAAGAGGGCATAATTAAAATCACTAAGTATTATCTATAGAGCCCTCATGTTAAATTTTCTACTCTCAAGGTCTTTCCATTAAACAACCCTTTACAAAGTTAAATTTAAACATTCACAAATGAGAATGCAATTTTGTGCTTTCTCATTTTGATTTCAAAATATAGGTGAATGGCTTACTCATTGATGGAGTAATATAGGATCTCAAGTTTTCTAGACAACAAGCAGTTATAATTCTCCCATTACAATATGCTTAATGATTACAGATAATTTTCCAGTTGTTTTTGTTAAAACATAACTTCTTGCATTGCTTTCTTCAATATGGTTTTCAAAAGAAATTATTATGAAATTTCAATTGATTGAGTCAAATTATTTATGAAAATCAATTTTCATATCATAGCTTTTGATGGATCCCTTTATTTAATATACTTTGAAAATTTCTTATGTCAATAAGATATTATAACCTATATTACTACCCTTTAAGTAAGCACACTAGGAATTACAAATTATAAAACCAAGAATAGGACTTAGCATGTCAACAATAATCTTGGATATAATCTTTTATATGGTATTGTAGCAAGTAATTGGTTTGAAATCCTTAAGGAATTGGGATTTGGTAGCTTGGAAACAAGGTAACTGTTAGTTTTGTTGACTTTTTTAGGGGTTTTCCTGAGCTGAAGAATTCTATAATGGTTTTGTAGATATTAGGTCTAATCTAACACCAACATTCCTTAAACAAGAAGGTGTTCAAGTCATTTTGACCCTAGGGCTTTACTAGCGTTGAAATTGAAAATGACAACTTTAATCTCTTATATGCTAATAGGAATAATAAGTTCTAAAGATTGATCATTAAATAAAGGCATAGAGAAGAATGAATATAGAACCTAACTTGAGAAATTGCTTAAGGGAGAAGAGCCTATAGTATTGTAAAAATGCTTGAGACTATATCCTTAATCTCTTTTTAGTCCTAAAAAATTTCTTTATTTTCCTTAACAAGGACAACAATTTTATTAAATTTTCTTCTTGCAAGATTAGACTTGAAGAAGAAAAAGGAACACTTGTAACCATCTTACAAATATACTTTTTTAGATTTTTGCTTGAGGAGGGAGATATTATCCTCAAGTGCTATAATGCAATTATGAAGAGTTGATTGTTCTTATTCTATCTTAAATGGATTGTTTGGATCCATATATAGATCATTTTTAGCTATGGAAAGCCTGTTCTTAGTCTCATTAATATCAAGGAATTTGTTATTTATAAACTCTTAATGTAGCTCCTTAAGCTTCCTTTTAACCTCTTGCAACTTTTGAACATATTTGAATTGCACATATCCCTCCATTTCATAATCCAATATTACCTTAACTACTTATTGGAAGCACGTAAGTTTGGAAATGAAGTCTAAGAATTTGAAAGGAGCATTTCTAGTAAAGGGATTTAGTAAGTTGTATATTTTTAACCAAAGATAGTGTTACCACTAAGGTATTTCATCTGCCAATATTGATTGACTAAATCTCTATCGAGTTTTTTTCCTCTTAAACTATTTTCCTTATTATATATTGATCTGAGCAAAGTGGTTTCCCTCTTATGGAAAATCTATGACTCCTATATTGGCAAAGAAAGCTCGAAATTCATTATAGGATCATTTGGAGCTAATTATTTCTTCTTGGTTTAAGGAAAGAGTATTATCCTTTTCTTTAGGTTGAGTAAATTATTCAAGGTTTGTACTGTATTTTAGTTCCAAACTTTTCTGTTCTTCAGTCTTCCTATTTATCACCATAGAAGAGATATATATATCATTTTGAGTTATATTGCCTAACACATTCAATTCTTCTATAACACCATTTATAAGCTTGTTTTTCCTTATGCATTTGTGTTTTCTTGTTATTTAAGTTGTCCACTCTTATTAGTTTAAAATAATTTCCCTTAACAAACATTTTACCTCCCACTCCTTTCCTTGTTATTTGAGGGATGGTTCTCAATGATAAGAGACTAGCACTAAATCCTTTACTAGTTCTTCTAATTCATTCAGCTTCATAATAGGAATTGTTTCTGGGAGGTTTTGAGTTATATTAGTTTGAACGCTTAATCTTGCAAAGCCAATCCTTTTTATAATAGTAGTGAATTTATCCATACATAAATATTTCCCTTACAAGATAGCTTAGACTTGATGTGGATCAATATTTACGTTGAACATTATGAATATTGATCCAAAGAGGAATATGCTTCAGCTTCAATTGATATAACTACAATCTAATGACCCATCTTTAAAGAAAAATTAGTTTCTTATTCATGTTCCATATACTAGTTTCTACTGTCATTTGTGCCTCCTCTCTTAACCAAAATTTAAATATGAAAAGCTAATATTGATTGATTAGAGTTTTTAGCAGCCCCATTTTCTTCTACTGAAAATTAACCCAAGCTTGCATAAAAGAGAAGGTAGGTCTACCAAATATGCATTCCACTTGACCACACCTTGTTGCAAAATTTACTTTTGTGGAGTAACTATGAATTGTCCTTCTTTTCCTAAAGGAGGGAACTAAGTCAGTTTGCCTATTGGAGAGATTTCTTAGAGTTCCCTGTCAGCACACTAAAGTCAATAGTAGGATTCACATCAACAAGAGAAGGCAGAAGGGAAGTTGAAGAAGACCGCTTAACATGATCCTGAAACCTTGAAGTTGGATAGCCTCAGACAAAGAAGAAAAACTAATAAGTGGAAGATCCATCTTAAAGAGGAAAAAGGGAAAGGAGGAAGCTATGAAAATTGAAAGTTAGTTTCTTAATGGAAAGGTATGAAAGAACGTCGTTGTAGAAGACAAGTAGAGAAATGAGGGGGAAAATGGAGAAAACGGAATGAAGTAAAACAAGTATGATGAAGAGTTGAAGTAGAAGGAAGCAAAAGAGTTGAATGTACTCGGGGAATTATAAAAAGCACTAAGGTGAAGCTTATCACCTTATAGCTTGGATAAACAGTATAGAGCTGAAAAAAATGGGAAAGACAAAACCAAAGAGACACAAATGTGGAGTATAGAGTCAGTGAGCAAAGAAAGTAGATTAAAGATAAGATTATAGAGAAATTGAGCAAAAATTAGCATGAAGATGGATTCATCTTAGTGAGAAGGAAGAGTTTCTTTTTCTAGCCTCCATCTTTTTTCTTCTCTTTACCTTTCCCTTATCTCTAATTTTAATTCAACACAATTTTGTTTATTATTCCATTATGTATCTTTCTTTTTTTAAAATCATATTGTATATTTTCAAGATTATTATGCCCATATTCTACACTTATACCTCACTTTTATACCTATCTAAATTAAATTTAATATATATAAGATAATAATTATGTTACATATTCATTTTATGTTAACATTTTTAATAAAATTTATGTACTTATATTTTTCTATTAGATGAACATAATTGAATTTAAATGTCTATTAATAATAAGCAAAATACATCTAGTTCTCAATCATTATTTTACAACGCAATCTTATAACTACAAATATTTAGAGACCTGAGATAAGGAACCATGTAGTGGAACGATTGATTGAAAACAACAGTAAGAAGCGCAGTGCCTTGAAATCAAAGCATGTAAGACATAACTATCAACTTCCGGAATGCCAGTAGCATTAAAGGCTCAAATTCGATACAAAAGAGCAAGATACCACTTACAAGGCTCGCAATGTGAAAGCAATGCAACATAGTTGAAAAAGGTTCCTAGCGAAGCTTCAACAATAGATGATGACCCTTTCATCCAAGAAAAATAGATGTGCGGGGTCGATAGTAAAAGGAACTAATGCTACGTGAAGATGAGAAAAGCAACAAATGGTGAATAAAAATTCAGAACAAATTCAACAAAAGACGGCAACATTTACACAAAGTAATGACTTCTTCTAACAGCCTTCCACAAAATCACTCGATGTAAAATTAAACATATGGCATGGCTTAATATGAACAGAAAATAGTAGACAAACAACTGATTACTTACGAGTGACAGTAAATAACCTTATGCTTGACCTATTATATGACTCCATATATGGAAGCAGTTCAAAGGGCCGTAAGGCCTCAGTCACGTCTGAGACTGCCAGGTTAGCCTCCTCTGTCAGTTTAAGAAAATAATTAAATGTGTCAATATTACGAATCACCGAAGAAATGTATGCCACCCGCCCTTTCTTTAGTTCAGGATTGAAAGAAGTATCCTGATAACCGCTAACCAAGCCATAACCTTCTCTGTGGCCGTGGGCATTCTTGTTTTTGTTGAGAACATTTTCTTGATCACCACAGATACTTTCAGCTGACGAATCCTTTTGTGTATCTTTCAAAGTTGATTTATCTGTTTTGGTTTGATTCAATAGAATAGCAAGCACTCGAACAAGATGTGGGAGGCATAATGGATCATATATTATGTCTGCACCCAAACTGTAGATGAAAGATTCAGCAAATGGTTGTGTTTCTCCCATATTGAGCATAGAACAAGCTGAATTGTGTTGCTGAATCATGTAAACAACTAAAGCAAAGTTTCTCTGGTCGCAATAAACGTATAGGTATACCGATGTCTATAAACGATTGATAGCTAATTAAAGTACAAGAACTGACACAAGAGAGGAAACAAGGTAGAAGTTCCACAAAACATACTCACATGATATCAGGCGTGAATTTCAAAAGTTCACTTTCCGCAGCGGATTCCCATGGCAGATGGATACAATTAACCTGACATCTACGGTTCAGTTTAAACTCCAAATATATCACATGTTGATTTTCTTAAGATAGTATTCTTTTACAGGAGAAGTATAATTTGAGTTAAAACAATCCTGCATACTAGTATTCTAACTAGTTCCTTTTCATTGTTATCTTGTTTCCACCATATTTTATGAATAATTTTATTCTTCCAGAGGAATTGGCTTCAATCATGGAAATTTATACAATTAGCGGCCTACCAGGAATGGCAATGACAGCCACAAAAACTTTCGTAACTGAAACTCACCTTATTTAGAGCTTCACTTGATCTTTCTATTCCAGTTTGCCTTTGGTACAATTCTAAATTGAGCTTCATATTAGCTAGAGTCGACAAGTCACCATCACTTAAAGTAACCTGCATTAATTTCCCAGATTGGTAGGTTGTCCAGGGTAATAAGGAGATGATAAATAACAAAAATGATTAGCAAAATCGTTGGTTACATCCCAAATCTTATTCAGGGACTCCAAGGTGAGACATTGTATAGAATTTAAATAGTTCAATGTTTTTGTATGCATACCATATAGATTTCACCACTGTTGACAACTAAGCACCACCCCAATGCTATATCCATTTTTATTAAGATAAGATGACAACAAATGGTGTCGATTTGCACATCCCCTTAAGTCTAACACAGCATATGTGATTACAACTACTGCCACAACTAATGTGGAGGAAATATACTGTGTGAGATATATTAGACCTTGAAAAGAAGAGAAGATGGTATTTTTACTACACCACCAATATTTGGAGGCAAATACCCTTCAATGCGGTAATATCAGTTGTCGAATGCATACCTTGAAAACTTTTACATAAGAAAGACAGATACCAACCAACCCAACACCAGAACCAATCTGCTCCGAGAATAGCCAAATTAAAAATGACAATACAAGTAAACAATCAACCAAAGTTTCATTTCAAGTACAGGTGTTGGAAATATAATCATTGATAGCATGAAAAAGGGAAGAAAACCTAAAGAGAAACAACCAAAATATATAGAGTTAAAAAGAAATGGACAGAGGGAAGGAAACATAAAAAGAAACAGCTAAAATACCTAGAACAAAAAAGACTGATAAAGGTGCAACATTTGCCAGTTAGTGATTAGATTGATGTGGTTAGGTTAAAATGATGACTGATCACTGACAAGAGAATCAAATGAATTGTCTGGGAATGACTCTCTGAAATCAGGTACCATGATTTCAGTATAGTCAAAGATATAAGTGGGCTAATCAGTTACCTCAAAGCATGATTTATTCAAGAATATGTCTGGAAAAGAAAGAATAAACTCCGACAAATACAGACATGAGGGCCATAGGGAACACCTGCAACAAAAATTTATGCGGAAGTATCATACAAAAAAAGGAAAAGATTAAAAAAAGAAGAAGAAGAAGAAGAATACTGAAGAAAAAACATAAAGAGCCTTCACATCATTAACAGAGAGATATTTCAAAAGACTGGAAATGAAAGTGTAATTCAAACAGCAACAGAACTATTTAGCTCTGGAGCATCAGCAATAATTGCTGAATAAGCCACATGTATCTAACATTGAAGATGGAGTATACCCAGTGTCACCTTCAAGCATGTTAAGTGAACAGAATAATGGAACCACCAATTTGTTTGATTTTGGACAGCTTGGAAGTTCAAAACTGCCTGCAAGAAAACGAAAATTAGCAAACAAGATAGATATGCATAACTACAAGTTTACGGCATATCAATATATTAAATCTTATTACCATCAGGGAAAATGAAAGAAATGGATTTGTAGACCCTTGAATTTTCTTTGGTTACACTGTAATCCTAAATGAGCAGAAATGTACCCATCATAGCCAAAGGAAAAAACTAAGTATCAAGCACAATAAGAGTTATCAAACAAGAAACTAGACAGAACAGAAAAACCTTGCCTTCAATGAAGTCATGTAATAACCATATAGTTCATACAATTCATCCATAACAGAGACATGGCTTGACTCGATTTCGCAAATAAGCTTCTTTAGAAAGTTCTTCGAGTAGGGGGCATAATCATTTCCATCCTGTTTGCACACACAATTTGTGTTAGCACCAAAGTAAGCATAAAAAAAGTCTGGTAGCGACCTATGATAGCGTCATAATTAAAAACAACTTAGTGCCAAAATGAATTATTGAAAAAACGAAAAAACAAATCTAGTAGCCAGCGAGCAATTCGCTTTGCATAGAAAATTAACACCTTGAGCATATGAAAAACTCAATTAATCAACACCAAAATGATGCATAGGCTTTAGGAACAAAAGTCAACCAAGTAAGTAAGTAATGGAGTAGAAAAAATATGGGTCAAAAGAAGTGACTCCATTGACACTGGGAAGTAATGCAAACTAAACAGATACACTGTTAACAAATTTCACTTTAACATTTCAATCAAACGGAAAAGGATTAACAGAATCACAACATATAAAAGATTAAACAATTGAATTTTCCACAATGAGAAGGGCAAAACTTTGATTTTCATTCCTTAAAACGATAATTTAAACGAAGTGATTGAACAAAAATATTACATAAGTTGCATTACTGAAAAATCAATAGGAACTGCGAGCTTACATTTTTACAGAAGCAATTGTCCCAAATAAACTTCTGCACTCTTTCGGTGACCGACCCTCCACCGCCTACCCTGCATGTCAACCAACACAACCGGTTTCATGTAAAGTTCCTTTTTGCTTTGTTTTCCTTTTTTCAGAAAGAACAACGTAACCACCCTTGAATTAAGGACAGAATCCGTAGAAGTGTCCAAAGGGGTCAGTGACCTTGCAAGGGAGAGTATTGAATGGGTAGGTTCCATAGCGAGGAAAGCGGAGACCAGGTAGAGGCCAGGCGGAGCATGTGGGGAAAGTTCTGGGGATGCCATTTGCAAAGGTTCTTGAACAAACTTTAGAGAATTTTCTTTTTAGAAAGGCTAATACAGACTACCGAACAGCGTCGCTGCGAAGAGTGAAATTGAAGCCTACAGTTCCTGAGGACACCAAGACCCAGAATGGCTTGGTGTTAAAAGTTCATTCGTTGCAACTTACAAGCAAACATTTGTACTTTAAAAACAAGTAAAAGACAAAAACACTACTGTAGTTAAGAGAATTTTGCAGCATCCCTTGTCATTTGCCTAATATTTTAACCATTTCGTTGTTCTAAAATATGCAGAAAATTAAAATTAACCAAAAGAATTTAAATCACACATACCAAGTTTCAATTTGATGTTCACAAACACATCTTCCTTAAGGTATTTAGTAAATATATCAACTAATTGGTCACTGGATGAAACATGCTTCAAACAAATGTCACCTTTCAAACAATGATCACGTATGAAATGATGTCTAATTCTATATGCTTCGTTCTAATATGCAAAATTGGATTTTTACTCAAACAAATTGCACTGGTATTATCACAATAAATAGGAATATTTTTAATCACAATACCGTAATCAAGCAATTGATGTTTAAGCCAAAGAACTTGGGCACATGCACTTCCAGCTGCTACATATTCAGATTCAGCAGT
>JANZLF010000007.1:4551710-4570315 GCA_026546835.1 Erythroxylum foetidum | reverse complement strand
AAAGAAAAATGTCTTTCTGAGTATTTGAACCATTTTGACTGCTCTAGTATACCACCCTCATGAGGCACAAGCTCGGATATCACCATCGATATCGGGCTCGGGTCTTGCGGGAGTGGGATGCTACAGAAGGTGAGTTGGTTCCCACTCGAGTGCAAACTGGGTAGCGAGTATGTATTGACTATAGGAAGTTGAATTCTGCAACTCATAAAGACCACTCTCTTCTTCCCTTTAGTGATCAGATGCTTAAGAAATTAGCTGGATATGATTATTATTATTTTCTAGATGACTTTTTAGGTTATCTTCAAATCCTGATCGCATCGGAAGATCAGGAAAAGACAACATTCACGTGCCTATTCGGTACGTTTTCTTATCGAAGAATGCCATTTGAATTATGTAGTGCACCCACCATGTTTCAAAGGTGTATGATAAGTATTTTTTTAGTATGTTGAGAAGATCATAGAGGTATTCATGGATGATTTTAATGTATATGATTCTTCTTTTAATGAATACGTTAAGAATCTTGCTATTATCTTGGAACGATGCATAAAAACTAACCTTATGATGAATTAGGAGAAATGTCATTTTATGGTAGATCAAGGTATAGTTTTAGGCTATGTTATATCTGCTAGGAGAATTGAGGTAGACAAATCAAAGGATGATCTTATTTCTTCTTTACCTTACTCCTCTACTATGCAGGAAGTGTGTTCTTTCTTCGACATGCAGGTTTTTATCGAAGGTTCATTAAGGACTTTTTAAAGATAGCCGCTTCATTATGCAAGCTCTTACAACAAAATGTCTTCTTTGAGTTCGACGAGAAGTCTAAGGAAGCAATCAACAAACTTAAAGAGCTTCTGATGTTCCCATCGGTGATTCAACCGTCAGATTAGAACCTCCCCTTCGAGATCATGTGTGATGCCAACGATTATGCAATAAGGGCAGTTTTAGAATAAAGAGTGGGAAAAACTTTTCATGCTATCTACTATGCTTCTAAGACTCTAAACTCAGCTCAACTGAATTATTCAACTATTAAACCTTAGCCTGATCAACCTTGACATACTCTATTAACTTCAGGCCTAACCGGAGCCCTTTGTGCCAACCCTAGTTTATAAATAATAAAGATGTTTCAGTGGTCAAATTATGTATAAACTACAGTGTTTTATTATGTGAGAAAAGAAATGACTTAATTTTTGATCAGAAGCCCAAAAACTCTCCAAACGAATGACTACCCAACTTTGTCAAAGAATTAAAGAAATGTTAATTGTTAAAAGGATTGGTTAATGGTTCAAGGGAACTAAAGGTTATGTTTGGTTGAATGTAAGGTTCTTAATAGAATGGAATATTTTACAATAGAATGAAAAGTAAATGAATGTGATATTAAAAAATTATTATTTGAAAGGAATGAAATGATTCATAATATAATATAGTGAAATGTTGTTTAGAAGAAGAGTTTATAATATAATATAGTAAAATGTTGGTTATCATTTTACATTCAATTCTAAACCTCTAAATTAGAAGTTACTTATTTTTATTATTTATGATGAAATAAGATATAATATGAAACTTTTTCTTTTTATCCTATTCTATTTTATTATATTATAAACTTTTTTAAAAATTATAAAATAATATTACATTTTATTTTATTTTATTAATAATCACCTTTCGAACTCGGAAGTTGTTCCTTTCAATTTTGATCGTCTGTTCGTATCTTTATCACGAGTCTACTCGTTTTCCGTAGTGCAGTCTTTCTCTAGTTTCCTTCCTTTTCTTGAAAAAACAATTCTTCCAGACCCGATACCCTCAAGCTTGCGAGAGAGCGACTTGCGTCTCTGGGATTAGTCACAACTAGTCAACTACCCCTGTCACGCTTCAGGCACATTGCACTGCAATGCCAACTCCTTAGCCATTTCGCTTGTAAGTTTAGCCATGCCACCATTCCATTAATTATAAAAAAAGTTAATAATTTTAACAAAATTTATAATAAGTAAAAAGTTGCACTCGGCTTGGGTATTCCAATGCCATATATGAAAAATCAGCGTTCTTGAAATACCTTGACGACTGTTTCCATTCCCTCGTACATATTGTAGCCAAGAAATTCAGAGATCTTGAGGTCGCAATTAGGTATACGCGTAAATATAATTAGTTCATCTTCAGTTGGGTGCTTCGTTTCTTTTGTTCTTCACTACTTTATGCTTTTCTACTATTGAGATGCAAGTACAGTTCTCCTAGTTGTTGCCTTTCTTCACAAGATGGGGGGCCTTTTCAAATGGTTTGTGGTTGGTCTTTGGTCTGAGCTTGTGTGAAGGGTAGTCTTCTGAAACGTGTTATTGGATGCTTTTACAGTTGATTCAGCATTTCTTTTTTATCACAATTTATTTTGGAATTGTTTCGGTCCTCGCACAGTTCTCCATTTTTGAGACTTTGGATTTCTTCACCTTTTTTTTTTTTCTCTTTTGGTGCTTTACGTATGTGGAACGTTGACTTGTCTTCTTTTGTTTTCCGTTGTCTAGCCCATTTAAGTGGATGGCGGGAAACGATTTTAGTACATAATAGATAATAATACAGCAAGCTACAATTTTCTCAAAATATTTGATGGAGTTTCAAGTGAAGTATTAAATTCCTTGACGTTGTTTTCTGTTACATATTAGATGGTGGATCGGTATTGGATTGGGTTGCTTCTGCTTGTTTCTTCTCTTGCCGGAATTTCTGATGGCAGTGCCGGTGATGCTGATCCCTTTTATAGGTAACATTTTTCTTTTGCAACATTTTTTCTGTAAGCTTGGTGGCCTTCATTCTAAGTGTTTTCCTCATTTCGATTACCACATTCTGTTCAAATTTTCAACATGACTGTTGTTATGGGTTACCTGACAAGTTCTCTCTCTCCCTCTCTCTCTCTATTTCCTTCTATCCGTCTTCTTCGTTAACATTCTTTCTTACCTCCAATCCACTCCCTTCACGGATCTACCTCCTATTAAAGGGTGGAAGAGAAAGGGATATCTTGGGTTTATGTACTTCAACACTGTTTTCTAGAACAAGATTCCTATCTAGACCACTGTAGGCAAAAGGAGCCAAGGAAATCGTAAAAATAATAGCTTTCATATGGGAAAGCATTGCACTTTCTCCCTAAAAATAATAGCTTGAAAATTCTCACCTCTCCTTTACAATGTAAACATTTGATCTTATATGTAGATTTTGTCATCTTGATCCTAACACTACTTAAATAAGGACTCTCACGTATTAGGGTGTAACATTACATAAGTGGTATGACCTTGTAGGATTGTGGAAAATTTGTAATTGATTGAGTATAAAATAGTAAGATTGATATTGTTACAATGAAGAGAAAGGACATTTATATGAAGAAGTTGAGTGTGAGCTACCTTAAATAAATGATGATTCTTGTGCTCAACAACTCCATTTTGTTAGGGTGGGTGAGGATAATAAGTTTGATTCGTAATACATTGGGCAGAAAAAGGATTCGTGATAGGAAGATACTCACAGGTATTATTACTATGCAAAATCTTAAGGAAAAGATTGAGCTGAGCTGTTATTCCATTATCTGGCAAAAGACACCAACCTCTTTTGTATTTTCACCAATTCAACAAAATCCTTTGTGTTTCGAAAGCTTCATGTCCCCCCTGTACTTTTTGAAAAGTCCATAAATAGTCCTTTTGTTAACTGGAACCATTAATTCTTGTATATATGACATTTTTTTCCATATAAACCTAGAAGACCCCACATTGCATCAAATGACCTGACCCAATTAAAGACACAACAATCCATTTTAATTTTTTTTGAACCCACAAACCTATTTACCGAATTCCATTTTCTTTTACCCACGAAAACTTGTATATCTCGAATAACCCACAAAAACCTAAAATGTGTCTACTCCTCTCTTCTCCAACAATTCCCTTCTTCAAATCTTGCAACCATCATCCAATTTTCTTTCCTTGGCATTGAGTGCAAATTTCAACTTGCTACTAGAGAATTGAAAGTAGGGGTGCAATATTGGACTAATTAAACCATCCGTCTATAGGAGAAGAAGGCCCAAGAGAAGGTTATGGGTGGTGTTAAGATTGATGATATTAAAGACAAATGGAGAACCAAACGCAAGAGTGCTAATAGACCCAATGTCTAGCTTCTATCCATTGGCTAGGTAAGATCTAAGATAGGAAACATTATGACCCACTGAGGTATTGATGCAAAAGAGATTAGAGTTTATTAAAAGAGAGAGAGAGAGAGAGAGAGAGCAAATCAGTTAACCGCAAGGTTTAATTTGGTGGGATGAAGAGTGGGAGTTGAGATAACAACAAAAACAATAAGCGCTAAATTTAGCTTATAATATATTTCCTTATTAAATAGGAAGTAGTAGTAAGTTAGATATGTTATCCTAGTTATTTAGGACTCAAAACTTATTTAAGAATATAGAATTATTATTAGAACAAGGTTCAATTTTGTTTTGGATATTTTAGATAGGAGCCTCTTCACTACTAGAATAAACGTTCTAAGAACTTTTTTATGAATATGTATGTACTCATCCATTCAATAAGAAGATCTTGAATATTTTTTTATAAACTTGAGTTTTCAATTAGAATGTGTGATGCTTTCTTCTAAGAGTTATTCTTAGTTCCCTACTCTTCATTACTTGTCTACCTCAATAAAATTCCAACAATTAGAGCCTAAATTTTCAGCAATAAAAAGCCCTAAAATTTTAGCCATATCAACCCCTAAAATTCCAACTATTCCTTACTTAAAATTCCAACATCATAAGCTGAAATCGTAGGCCTAAAACTCAAATTCTAGTAGCTAGATTTATATGTTTTGTGGGTCTTAACCCACTAGCTTGGTATCTTCTCCTTGTCCTTCATCAATTTGGTATCATAGCTTTGGCTAACAATGGTGAAATGAAGTGGAAGGTATATAGAAGAACACTTGGTTACTTCGAGCGAGATGATATACTTTTGGAAATTATTAAAAAAATTGAATCCGATGATCCTCATTCACAAGGTGTTCCAAAAATCAACTTACATGTTACAACATCCACAAGAAAGCATGTTCTATAATTTTAAAGAGGTTAGATAGCCTTGAAATTCATCCCTTAAAAGTCAAAACTTCCATAAGAACAAATCAACAACTTGTACTTGATGCTAAACATGGGAAGTTGCTAACAAACAAGGTGGAGTTGATATTAATCAACAACTTGCAACGCATTTGTTGGAAAATCATATATTGCTTTTAAGTCCTCAAATTTACCTGGCACTACCTCATAGAAAATGTTTGTTGTGGGTGGTGAAACTTTTGGCACCTAAATCATATATTGATTTTAATTCCTCAAATTTGCCTCCTGGTACTACCTCAAAAAAAATGTTTGTTATGGGTGGTGAGACTTTTGGCACCTTTTCATCAGACAATCAATTATAACCTTCAAGCCTACATGTAGAAGGGGCTTAGGTACTTGAGGACATGGAGAGTTTGACAATGGGAGATGATCAAAACATTAAAGTTTGAAGAAAAGTGAGAGGAAGTGGATTATGTAGCAAACACTAAAGCGGAAAATATGTGCAGGCTAAAATAACAAAACAAGGAGTTGAAAAGATTAAATCGCAAGTACTAAAGGCTTCGAAGCTTTTCAGCTCAAAACTTGATGATACCCTTGGTGTTAAGAAAATAAAAAATCTAGTTGATGCAAATTATACTGTAGTGAGTGGTGAAGGAGAAGAAGACTTCAAAGAAGATGATAATATAACATAACATATGAATAAAGAAGCTCTAAGTGCCCTTGCAAAGTCAAAATTCAGCAATAATGGCAAGTTAATGCATTTGACTACAAGAAGCAATAATACATATATTCTTGATGCCTATGTGGTAGAGAAGTCTTATGGTTTTGTTATGAAACTATTTGCAAATACAATGTTGATATTTATGATGTCCACATTGATAAACTCTTCTTCAAAGAGATTATATGTTTCCATAGATTACCTTTAGTCATTATATTTGACAGTGATGTAAAATTTATTAGTTACTATTCGAGAATTCTATGGAAAACTTTGAACACTAAGCTTTAATTTTCAAGTTCTTTCCATCCTGAAATTTGCGGATAAACGAAAGTGATAAATAAAAACTTATGGGACTTATGATGATGCTTGATCAGGGACAATATGAATAATTGGGAACTAATTCTTCCGGTGTTAAATTTTTTCTTTTCGGAAATTGAAAGTAGATTTATACTAAAAGCTCTTAAAGGAGTTAACAATTACAACTAGTAATAACCATAGTACAAACCAAGGATAGGCTCCTTAAGCTTAGTACCAAAATCCATTTGAGGTGAACTAATAGAGACTGAACATGAAGGAGAGAAAATATGCATGATCCCTCCTTGAGTTGTATTTCATCCTTAAAATATCACCAATTTTCCTCAAAACAAAAAGTATTGCATCTAGTTTGCACTTTCCTCCATGGAGTTGATGTAAATTGACATTCATAGAAAAGATGAGAGGTTGTTTCATGTTCTAGCTTACATAACTCTCAGTTAAGGTTTGTCTCCCTTTGATTCTATTCTTAGTCTTTAGTCTATTCTCTGCTGTTGGCCACAAGATGAATGAGGATTTTTAGGTAGGTAGTGCTTTGACCAAACTAGATCTAACTATTTGATTCTCTAAAAGTGTTTCCTTACCAGATCCTTGCAGGACTTGTTTGTAAACTTACCATACTTATACCTCGTCCAAATTATGAGATTAGATTTCATTGCATTTGGTTTGTGTGAATAAGAGTTGATTTTCTCTATATTCAATTACTTAGTGAATGCATTAAATATATACACAGATAGGAGTACAGAATAGGCTAGATAATCTATACATATATAGGAAGATAATCCTAGAATATCTCTAAGATACTGATATCTAATCTATAGAATTTGATTATAATCAGATTGTAATATTATGAGATAATACATATCTTGACCACACTCCCCCTCAAGTTGGATCATAGACATCAATCATGTCTAAATTGTTGATACATTCTTCAAACACTTGTCTTTGAAGTCCTTTGGTAAACATATCAGTTGTCTGCTTCTTTGTTGGGACATAAGTTAGGCATATTGTTCCATCTTCTATCTTCTCCTTGATAAAATGTCAATCAACGTCAACATGCTTTGTTCTCTCATGGGGGACTAGATTATGTGCCATGCTTAGGGCTGCCATGTTATCACAATAATGTTTTATAGGTGTCTCAAAATTGATTCTCAATTCTATCAACACTCTCTTTAACCAGAGACTTTCACAAATCCCTTTTCCAACAGCTCTTAGTTTAGCTTTAGCACTACTCTTGGCTACCACCTCTTGTTCACCTCTCTTAACATTCTTTTGTTGGAAAGAAAACTCCATGATTTCTTCTGAAATCATGTGACCAACCAAACATCATGTATTTTGAAAGAAAAGGGCACTAAACCCATCACTTCCAGGAGCTTTCTTTAGATTGAGATTGAATAGAGTAGCTTTAATATGTAAAAAATTTGGATTTCTTGCAGAGTAGAAGAATTGTTAGTTGTACAACCTAGAAGGCCTTGAAGTAGTTAAGTATCAATGTTTTAAGGTCCTTCTGGTTATTAATGACATTGGCATGTTTGATCATGTACAACGCTGATTTTGTTCTGTCTCCTTGCTAGAATGGCACTATTTAAAAGTTGTTCCTATTCCCCTCATTGAGCCACATGATCTTAGATTTTTGTTTTGAAAGGAAATTGTGTGGTTTTAGAGCATCAATATAATGTTCCAAATACTGTTGTTCCTTTACTTACAACGCCTCATTGCCAACTAAGTTATAGAGCTCATTTTGAGTTTTGTCTAGAGTCTCCCTAGCCTTTCTAACAATTGCTTGTATGCTGAGAAAATGGACGCCGTTGAGTAGTTTGAGTTCTTTAATGGCTCTCAAATTTCTTATACATGTGAATGCCTTGTAGCTCTTATATTGGTGTTGCATCTCTTTCTTGATAGCCTCTAACATTAAGGAGATAGTTATTAAACCTGAATGGAGCTTTAATGTTTTTACTATTGAGAATTTTATCCAATAAAGGAATGGTTAGAATTGATAGATTTGCCAAAGAAGGTTGAACTTGAGGGGAAATTGGATATCCAGACATCATTGACTAAGGCTTAATCTATTTTTTTCCAAATCAACCAGTCACCACTTTGCCTGTTATCCCAAATAAGAAATGGCCTCCGAAACTTAGATTCAAGACTCCATTTTATTCCACACAATTCCTTCCAATCTCTAGTAAAAATTAAAAAAAAGATCCTTTTTGAAGAAAGAATAAAAGTAATTATTTCTTAATTTTTATGTTAATAATACAAGGAATATATAAGACAATATGGTCCTAATAACCTCCTTAAATCAAGAAGAATCAATTTATTCTCTAAGTAATAAAATCTCAACTAATTAACAGAATATCAACTAATTATCTATAGAGAATCAACTAATTATCTATACAACCCTAATCACCTTCTTAAATTAAGAAGAATATATTTATTTATGTAAATAATTAAATCTCAACTAATTAATAGAGTATTAGCTAATTATCTATAAAGAATCAACTAATTATCTTTAGCACTAATTAATAGAATATCTGTTAGGGAAGGGGACATGCTGCCAAGAAAAAAAAAAGGGATTTAACACTTTTTCTTTTAGATCTTATAAACTGAAGTTCTTGACCTTAGTTCCCCACTAGTGGTATGTAGTATTATATGCAAATATTATAAAGTATACAAAAGGATTGGAAGACCATTCTACCCTCACAAAAGTAATGAATCTAATTCTTTGAGCTCCTTTGATAATTATTGAATTTTTGTGAGGGTTTTGGTTGATTTATCTCTTTGCAAACTCGCAGATAGTTTGTGTTAATATGTTCTCAAAAGCTGATTTTAGGGTTGTGGTATGATCAAGCCCCCTAGATCTGGTTATAGGCCTTGTAAGATTGAAGTCTGGTTGTGGTTCACTAGATTTTTGAGTTTTCCTTCCTTTATGACGTATTTATATAGTATGAAAGCTTGGGCTCATTCAAGACAACCCAATGATCTCCAACAGTAAAAGCACTCAAGAACTTTTCTAAAAATACCTACTATTATTGCTGTCTTCAATTGCCTAATTCTTCACAAACTTTCGATAGTAACTAGTAAGTCCCAAAAACCCACGTAATGCTTTGACGGCAGTAGGCAAAGGCCATTCAGTCATGGCGTCAACCTTACTTCCATCTGCTGACACTATTTGGGTAGAAATAACATGCCCCTAAATAAGCGACCAATGATTTAGCAAAACTACGTTTAGATTTCTTTAAAAAGAGGACGTGTTGTTGAACAAAAGAGAAACCTGTAAATGTTGCATGTGCTCAACCCAAGATCTGCTGTAAATGAGTATATCATCAAAGAAAACAAGAACAAACTTCCTTAGATACTACTGGAAGACAGAATTCATCAAAGCTTGAAATGTGGAAGGGGCATTTGTTAACTCAAAGGGCATAACTAGAAACTCCAAATGCCCATGGTGAGTGTGAAAAGATGTTTTCTCCACATTACCAGGGAACATCCAAACTTGATGGTAACCGAAACATAAATCCAGCTTTGTGAGGAATTTGACCCCATAAAATTTTTTGAGCAGCTCTTCAATGATTGGAATGGAAAATTTATCCTTAACTGTCTTGGTATTTAAAGCACAATAATCTACACAAAAACTCCATGTATCATTAACCCTTTTAGCTAACAACACAAAGAGAAAGGAGATTGACTAGGTCGAATCACTCCTCTATCTAACATCTCTTGACATTGCTTTTCAATTTCGTCTTTTTGAAGGTGAGGACGCCTGTATAGATGAACAACTACTAGTGAAGACCCCGGTTCTAACAAGATGCAATGATCACAGGCAAGGGATGGTGGTAACTCTTTGGGTTCTACAAAGATTTCATGAAATTCTAATAAAAATCTGTATAAATCAAAATCCCTATCTTATTTGACAAAATTTTTGGACAAGTTGGCCTAGACTCCCTCATGCCTTATAACTCAATAAGCTACTCACTAAAACTCATCTTCATCAATTTAAAATCCCATATGATAGATCCCGATGTTTTTAACCAATTAACCCCTATAACTGCATCCAGTCTAGTAAGTGATAATAGAAGCAAATCAACGTAAAAAATAGTGTCCTTCTATGACTTGTAGGCAGAAAAGTTTCTTGCAACGTGCCTTACTAGGAACCTTTTATCAATATTGAAACAAAGACCTTTCACCCTTTTATCTTCAATTTTAGCTTCACTAAGTTGCTTCACAAAAGGAGAGCGCAACTGAAAAGAACCTATTCGTTTTACGTTGAAAGACTCTCCTCTATTGTGATTACCTCGCCTTTCATGTAACCGATAAAGGCTCATTGCACTCGTTAAATCTGGTGGTTGGTGTAAATTCACTTTGATAGCAATATATTCTTGCAGCCCACTTAAGAAAATCTAAACTTCTTGCTCCGTCGTCAATGAACTGGACCTAGCTGACAATTGTTCAAACTGGCATTGATAATCTTCTACTGAACCGGTCTATTTAAGTTGAGCCAATTCTTCTAATTTATTACTCCAGATAGGGGGGCCAAAACGTAGATTACATTGTTGCTTCAAAGCATCCCACGTAATGGCTAGTCTGTCCCTCTCCAATTTCAAGAACCATAATTGAGCATCGCCTTCAAGATGGAAAGACACCAAATCAACTTTATCTTCCTCAAGTGTGTTTTGATGCCTAAAGAAGTGCTCACATTTGTTAATCCAACCCACAGGGTCATTGGATCCTTCATATTTCAGGAAATCCAGTTTAGAATAGTTTGGGACAAATGAGGATAATTCTTGTGTTTCCCCCCAAATGCCTGTCTCTCACGTCTACCTCTATTTACACTTCCCTCGCCATCAACCTTTCCTGCAAATTTCCCAGTAGACAATTCTTTTGATAATTCATCCAAATGGTTAGCCAATTCTTGTTGTTATGCTGCTAATGCTTCACGGTCTTGTTCCTTTTCCTGACGATCTTTAGCACGATCTTCCTTGTACAATTTGATGAAAGATTCAAATTGTTGTTGAAAAGAAAGCCAATCTGCCGTAACCTCTGACTCCTATACCAATTTGGTATGATCAAGTCCCCTAAATCTGGTTATAGGCCTAGTAAGATTGAAGTCTGGTTGTGGTTCACCAGATTTTTGAGTTTTCCTTCCTTTATGACCTATTTTTATAGTATGAAACTTGGGCTCATTAGAAAGAACCCAACAATCTCCAAGAGTAAAAGTACTGAAGAACTTTTTTGAAAATACCTGCTATTATTGCTGTCTTCAATTGCCTTTAAGGTTACACTGATAAAACTGCCAAGAACTATCGCCCTAAAAAATAGCATATTTAAATGTACAATAATTCAAACACAATAACTACCCTGCTGCACATGGCAGTAACCAATGGTAAATATATAAACTGAAGACAGCCATAAACTATTCATCATTCCTTCTGCTTTTGTTGCCTTCGTTGGTAAATTTTCAAAGGTTCTACTTTACCAGCCAAGTTTGATGCTGGTAGTTTAATGACTATAACAGGTTGGCTGCTTGTTCATATTGCTCCTCTACTCCTTGTCCATATTCATTTCCGTTCAATTTAAGCTTCACAAACATCTTTCAATGTTTGTTGGGGAATTTTATTTGATAATGATACAGTGGAGTTGCTACCTGTTTTTGCTGGTAAGATTAAAGAAGATGAATTGGCACTCTGTATATATGGTCTTAGTAGTAAGACTATTTATAATGAGCTCATCTGATGTGTTAGGAATTTAGTATCATTATATACATATAAGAAACATTATACAAGTATCTTATGTGGAATTATTTGGATATCTTATTACAAATGTTGATATTAGCTTGTATTAGGTTACTATACATAGACCATAACCTAGTTAATAATAAGTCTTTCAGTTGTCTTACCTTTCTTTTATACAAGTACTATGTGTTTAATAAGATTTTAGCTATAGCAGTTTAATAATCTACTACTATCATGACAGCCTTATTAAATCCCACAACAAACTGGTTATCTCCCTAATTCCATTATTAATTTTCATGAAATACTAAATCTTTGGTTGTTTAGAAACTCCAAACCTCCTCTCTTTTTTCTTATTTCCAAATTAAAAATGAGAAATAAAAGAGTGATGAAAGAACAAAATTATAATCATATTTTCTTCTTACTGTTTATAACTTATTTATTGTTGAGGATCCTTCAGTATTAAAACAGAAAACTTTTTGGCACTAAGGTAGGCCCTTGATAGTTAGATAAAATAAGGTCAATAGTCCAAGTGCATATGTCTCCATCCTGCATTAAGAATATTTTTGAGATAGTCCTTTGTGTTACTGTTGTGCATCAGTGAATAGGGCAGTATTATAGATGACGATGAGCATGTCTGTCTTATTGTTCGGATTTAGAGCACATGTAGACGTCCCTCGTAATATTGAATGGTTGGAACATGCCATAATCTTTCTTTGTTTAAATCCAATGCCTTACAATAGTCACATTCAGCTAAATGATTTTTTATTTTTAGTTGATAGAGCTTTCTTGTGCCTCTGATGATTCCAAAACTGATGTTCTTGCAAGTAAAAATTATTGATCATAAGGAAGAATGACAAATATTTATTGCATGTAGACATACTTTCATGGATTTGCTTTTCCGCGTGTTATTTGTTTTCAAGCCATAAGATGTATATTCTCCGTCAGTATATTTAGTGAGGTGCATGTGGTGACTTAATTTCTGACTATTGAACTACTGCTATGGATTTTAGGGCTTGTTTTGGAGAATGCCAAAGGACCGGATGTGCAGGAGAATTATGCTTTTCTCATTGTAACTCGTCAGAAGGTATCTCCACTGGAGGCTCATGGTATATGCAAGAACCTCTTTACATACGGTGGAAATTATTAGGCTGCGTAGGTGAATGTCGCTACCACTGCATGGTTGATAGAGAGAAAGCAAGGCAAGAACATGGTCATGGTCCAGTTAAGTACCATGGAAAGTGGCCATTCAAACGTGTATTTGGAATCCAGGTTAAATTTTCTAGAAAATAGCCACAGGCCTTACCCCTGTTTTAAGTTCTTTAAATAGCTTATTTTTCTCTGATACATACATGACTTTCATTTTTGGGTATATTCAGGAACCTGTCTCTGTAGCTTTCTCTGCACTCAACCTTGCGGTGCATTTTCATGGTTGGCTATCTTTCTTTATCCTTCTGTACTATAAGTTACCTTTGAAACAAGACAAGAAAGCTTATTACCAGTATGCCTCTTTATGGCATATCTATGCCCTGGTATCAATGAATTCCTGGCTCTGGAGTTCTGTTTTCCACAGTCGGTAAGTTCTTGTTTTGCATCAGAATCTGTGCTAGATTATGATATGTATAATTGCCTTTCATAAGTTGGAATTCTCTGAATGCATGGGGCACTGAGCATATCTATTATAAATGTCTGAGGGTCTCTCTTGGGAGTGACAAGGAAGTAAATGGCAATCCCATTCTTCAGGTGGAAAGATTGAACTTGCTATCTCTAGCTTTACACTAAATGTCATATATTGAACTCCATAATTTACTTTTTAGCCATTATACTTGTGGAAATGGTTAAAGCATCATGCAACCCACAGGTACTTATATTGTTCTTGAACTTTCAGCATTTCTGTTTGAAATGCCAAAGAGATTAAACAAATCTAATCGTTATGTCCTTTATTATTGATCTTTGTACAGGTATGCATTTGCTTTCACTGTGTTTTCCGTTTACCTGTGTATATATTTCCGTGCATGGATAAATTTCACTGTGGATCATTTGATTTACAAACTTTTCCTTTTCAGATCACCCAATTTAACATGTAACAATTAAATCACTAAACATTCTGAAAGTAGAGTTAATGTTATTATTTGACTGCTTTCTACTAAATATTTCAAGGGCTATATGTCTAATTCATCGGGACAGTTAGTGGTAGTGTTACCACTAAATTTACAAATATAAAAGTTGGTGGCATTGTTACACAGGAAAGTAGGTGAGATACTTCTTATAAATTGAAGTTTATTGACCTAGTTGAAGAGGACCCTTAAGTTCATTCATATGTATCTTGTAGTGTAATTATTATTGTTTAATTTTATAATACAGAGACATAGAGTTGACGGAGAAGTTAGATTACTCTTCTGCGATGGTGTTGCTGGGGTACTCACTAATCCTTGCTATATTGAGATGTTTCAATGTACGGGATGAGGCTGCAAGGGTCATGGTTGCTGCTCCGTTGCTGGCTTTTGTAACCACCCATATATTGTTCATCAATTTCTATAAGCTAGATTATGGTAATATAATTACCCACTTCTGTCTTCATACGTAATGTTGTACTAGTTACTCTTTTAACTACAACATATAAAAAATGTTTTTGGTATGTGTGGAAAGTGTGGCTGCTTGATTCTGAACAGATCAAGGATGCTGAAAATGCAGTCTATTTTTGCACTACAGGGTCATCAAGAGAGATTATATTTGTTCCTTCCAGCATATATTTACAACTCGTTTCTCTATGTACTTTTTTTTTGTTTCCGTTGTTGTCAGTGAAACTTACTGCATCTTGAACATGTATAGGGTGGAACATGAAAGTTTGTGTCGTCATGGCAGTGGTTCAGCTTCTCCTTTGGGCAACTTGGGCTGGTGTTACCGGCCACCCTTCACGGTGGAAATTGTGGATTGTGGTTGTAGCGGGTGGTCTTGCAATGCTCTTAGAAATCTATGATTTTCCTCCCTATAAGGGATTGCTGGATGCCCATGCTCTTTGGCATGCTACAACCGTACCCCTGACCTTCATTTGGTGGAGCTTCATCCGGGATGATGCCAAGTTTTGCACCTCTAATCTTGTTAAGAAATCCAAGTAGCTTTTGTGTGTGTCATTTCATAACTATTTGGTCGACTTCTTCCAGGTTTAATTATTCTATTTCGTAGTTGTTATAGACCTGTTTATTAATTAGTTGATTGTATCTGTTAGCTAATTTTATTAGCAGTTAGCTAATAATTAATTCTACCGATAATTATATCAGTTGATTTGACAAGTAGACAATATCAGTTGTTTATTAAAAATGTTTAGTAAAATTAGTTGTTTATATATAAAATGACTTATAAAGGTATGACTTTAAAAAAATTATAAAGATATGATTAAAAACATTATAAAGATATGAATATTATATCTTAATATTTTTTTTGAATATTTTATAAAAATTTAGATTTTAAATATTTGATTTTACAAAAAAACTAAGTTTATAAGTATAATATGTTGGGCACTTGAATTAACATTTAATTTAAGGAAGTTATGAGCTGTATTTAGCAACATATGACTTTTAATTGATCTAAAAGTCAATGACTTGAATACGAATCTTTGCATAAGCAATGCTCCTGTGCATTTTATCCTTTCATCATTTTATATTCTACTTGGTTCAGATTATAGTTAAAGTTTCAACTCTTACTAAATTGATTACGTCACATCTAACATAAATGATGTTAGTTCTTATTTCTAAGATTCATTATTCAATTGGATATGTTACTGAAAATTATCTTTATGACATTTTTACTCTAACTAAAAATTTTCAAGTGATAATTTCGACAAGAGATTATGGGTATCATCTGCTCTTATCGGGAGCGGTGAATTATTTATTGTTTACTCAATTACCTTCAAATATTTTAAATTATATTCAATCATCACCTTATGACCAATATCTAGGGGGTAATGAAGAATAAAGTCAAAGTACATGATCGGTATTTCAGATATTTTTTAATACCTCAAGTCTAAGGATATTTGTATAATTGTTTTGATGAGACTATCATTAATATTAGAATAGATTATTTATATGATTATCTCATGGTAAGTCATCTAATGTACTTACTATTCTTAGTAAACATTCATATGTTAACTCTAAATAACTCGTGCTTACAACTTATGAGATTTACTACTTAATCTAATTAAAAAGTATAACATGTGATAGTTTGTCCAGATTAATAATGTCTTGTCTCATTGATTCTATGATTAGCGATAAGTTAGATAATAACATAATTATACATGATAAGAATCTTATTATCATGATCTCATTATGATTTCTTTCATGCTATGTAATTTACCAAGGATTTCATTAATTTGATTTAAGATCACTATTAATTCATAAAGAACATAAATATCAAATTAATGAAATTTTCTTTTTATTAATCATAAAGATGTATACAATAAATACTAAAAAGGTGATTGTCTTTACAACACTTTTCTAACAATCTCTCATTTGTACTAAAATCAATCATCTTTGTATCTAATATCATAGGCAAGTATATAAGAATCATGTATCTTTTTAGGAATTGGCTTAGTCAAAGGATTATCATTATATTGATTAGTGGGTAGTTTCTCTATTTTGACATCATTTCTACCAATAATTTCTCTAATCAAATGCTATCGCCTGACTATATATTTGGATTTTTTATGAGACATTGATTCATTTGCTTGCGCTATGATACTATTGTTATTACAATATAACTGTACTGGGTCAATAATGCTAGGAACCACTCTAAGTTCTATGATGAACTTTTTGATCCAAACTGCTTCTTTTGCTACTTCTGAAACTACAATGTACTCTACTTTAGTTATTGAATTTGTAGTTATCTCTTGTTTGGAACTATTTCAACCAACTGCTTCACTATTCAGTGTAAAAATATATCCTAATTGGGATCTAAAATCATCTCTATCGAATTGGAAACTGACGTCTATATACCTGCTTACAACAAGATCTCCTTCTCCATATGCCAAGAATATATTATTAGTTCTTCTCAAGTACTTAAGGATATTCTTAACAACCACCTAATGACCCTTATCTGGATCCGACTAGTTTCTGCTCGGAACATTTAGAACATATGATACATCGAGTCTCGTACATAGCATAGCATACATTATTGATCCTATAACCAAAGCATAAAGGATCAAATTCATGCGAGTTCTCTCATCTTGTGTCTTTGGATACATAGATTTTGAGAGTGTAATCCCATGCGTCATAAGAAGATAGCCTTTTTTGGACTGTTCCATGCTAAACTTCTTTAGCATTTTGTCTATGTATAGAGACTAAGAAAGACCAAGAAATTTCTTAGATCTATCTCTATAGATTCTTAACCTCAAAATATATGTTTCTTCTCTAAAGTCTTTATGAAGAAATTCTTGGACAACTAAATCTTGACTTATTGTAAAGCTGAGATATTGTTTCCTATTATTAGTATATCGTCTACATACAATACAAAGAATACTATTACACTCCCACTAACTTTCTTATACACACAAGGTTCATCTGAATTTTATAGGAACCAAACTCTTTGATTGTCTCATCAAATTAGATATTTCAACTCCTGAATACTTGCTTTAATCAATAAATGGATTTTTGAAACTTACATACCTTTTTGCCATATTTGGATATGAAACCATCGAGTTGTGTCATTGTACACATCCTTGGTTAGGTTTTCATTAAGAAAAGATGTTTTCATATCCATTTGTTATATCTCATAATCATAATAAGCAGTAATAAATAGGAGTATCCTAATGATTTTAAGCATGGCCACTGGGCTAAATGTTTCGTCATAATCAACTTCTTGTCTTTAACGATAACCTTTAGTTACAAGCTAAGCTTTATAGGTAACTACATTATTTTTCATGTCAGTTTTCTTCTTGAAAATTCATTTGCACCTTATAAGTTTTATCCCTTTAGGTGGGTTAACCAAAGTCTATAGTTTTCATACGTAGAATCTATTTCGGATTTCATGGCTTAAGTCATTTGTCATATTCTGAACTCTTCAGAACTTCTTCATAGATAGTAGACTCGTTGTCTTCTATGAGCAATACGTCATTATGTTCACTTATGAGAATTCCATATCTGTTGAAACATGACGTATCCTACTTGATCCACGAACTTCTTATGTGTTAGAAGGTTGACCTATTGTTTTATCATTATGAACAATAGTCTCAGGTTTAGGCAATTGATATGCGTTTGTTTGAGTATCTTAAACTTTCACAAGTTCAATTTTGCTCTCATTGTCTTCTTCTAGAAGAAACTCTTTTTCTAAGAAGACAGTATGCTTTGAAACAAACACATTTGTCTAAAACATTATAGAACTAATATCTTATTGTTTCTTTAGGATATTCTAGAAAAAGACATTTGTCAAATTTAGCTTTGAGCTTATCTGATTGAATTCGCTTCATATAATTCGAACAACCTCAAACTTTCATATAAGAAAGATGGGGTTTCTTATTAGTCTACATCTCATATGAGTAATATAAGGTTTCTTGTTAGTCCACATCTCATATAGAGTAAGATAGGGTTTCTTATTAGTCCACATCTCAAATGAAGCAACATCAACTGACTTTGAAAGGACTCTGTTTAACACAAAAATAACAATCTCGAGTGTATATTCTGATTGGACCAAATTTATACTATAAATTAGGCCCGTTTTCTTTAGTAATTATGCATTTGTTGACTCCTGATCTATGATTTTTATGCTTATTTTGGTCCCGCACATTGAGTTTTGATAAATTGCA